>JAKSZP010015965.1:0-143386 GCA_022478985.1 Massospora cicadina | reverse complement strand
ATTGGTTGATAAATAGTATGATGACTATTATCCGTAGTTAGTGGAATTAGATATCTCAGCCCAACGCTCAGCCAGTATTCCCGCTTAAAAAACTTGAAATGTCTTGATCTAGGGACTTGTTCCCTCATTATGTCCAACCTGATCTTCTCTGAGATTCCCGTTAATGGCTTTTCCAGTTTAAGACACAGTCAACAGAAATCCCCATTTTGTTTCTCCTTCTTCTCTAGATTAACGCTCAGATCTTTACTCTTTTCCCAAAAGAGTCTCCCAATTATTGAACACAGCAATAATATCCTTGAGAAGAATAGAACAATTGAAAGCTGATAATAGTTTACAAAAAATATATACTGGATAAAAACCTATAGAACTGTATATCTATAGTAATTTAACTAACTATTTAACTATATGTTTTTCCGTTTTCTGTTATTTTATTATGAGTGAATTCTAGGGAATTTATAGTGTGGATTCAGTCATCTAACCATCATTTGACACCTCTTTGATGAAATGGTAGCTTTTGCCATTAAATCACCAATCTTCATCAAAGCAGCAATGGTCTTCCCCATCCTGGCTATGATTCCGTCATTGGACATCTGCAAGACCTAAACAGAAAGAGTCAGAAAATGTGTCCCTAATGGTTTACTCTCAATCCAAGCAAAACAACCATATTTGGCTAGCAACCTTCTTAGATAATAGGACTTGTTACCCATTAAGGAAGGCCATGAACCAACTGATTGATTCTCTAGTTGCAGGCAGCATCACTCGCCTCACAACTTACTACTCATTCCCAATTAGTCAGTGATGAAACCTGAATGATCCCAATTGGTACACCTGATAGTTAATCACTACCAGATGCCCCTATTTCATCAGCAACTCCACCTGACGAGATCTTAAGTATTTGTTTGGATTGATCCTCCAATGGATATGACCAGGCGAATATCCTAAAATCCCCAAACATAGTACTCCAAAATTAGGGTCCACTAATTTCTAATTCACCTCGCACTAGGGAATTATTTTCAGCAATTCCTGGTAATCTACCAGGCTGAGAATATGGGAAAAAATCCCAACATATGGTATTTGTTATTTGGGGGTTTGCAATGAGTTCTGGTTGGCTGGTGGGAAGGGGGTAGTGGGATGCTTAAAGTCCTGGCAAAAATTGAAAAAAATATAACTTTTTCCTTATTTTTGGGCTTAAGCCAGGTCAACGGTGCTGATCTGGACCCTGGCTATCTGAGTTGGCCTGCTCATATGATTCATATTTCCTGGATTTGTCCCTGAGGGCGTGGCAGCTGACCTGAGCTATTTAAGACTTGGTCCAAACTCTTGATTGGTTATTAGCTTGATCTGAGCTTCCTGGATCTATCATGGAGAGTTGAGAAAACTGGTCTTAGTCATTCAATGGAAGGTTTAAGGTCTTAATTGTGCTCCAATTTGATTTTTGGTGCTGGCCAGTCTGGACCAGCTCCCACAGGCCATAATTTGCAGACTGAGCCCTGAGGTTGGAGAAGGCAATTTCCTCCAAACTTTGGCATAATTTTCCTGAGGAGTGGGTGTCCCAGGGGCCTTCTGTAGCCCCTGGTTTGTATGAGCTCTCTGAAGACCCTCGCTATCAAACTTACCAGGGTTGAGGAGGGGAGGGGAGGGAATAGATTATCCTTGGGGGAGCGGTCACCCACGCTTGTCTACTATATGCGCCAAGTTTCTCAACTGTGACAGGGGTCCACTTGGCCTTCATTCCCCTTTTTTCTGGAAGGTGTATTGCTCCCTATCCAGGTGTTGGGGAAGGTCTCCAGAAATTACATTGGGAATCATATCTGATAGTATTACTATAGTCTAATATTCTATCTTGCCCCATGCCAGCGTAAAATAATTTATAATAGGGCCCTATCATTATGGCCATCCATTGGTATCTCAATTTTAATTGATGTATTGCTTTTTATGGAAATTCCCCAGGCCTAAAAATTTTCTTTCCAAGCATAATTTGAATACTATGCCTCTAGTTTCTCAGTCCTAAGTGCCGCTTGGTTTCAGAAAGTGCACAATAGGATCATTGAAAATAAGAAGAGCAAATCTGATGGGTATTGTCATTTGGAGAGGGATTTTTTCCAGAGTAGCTACATTTATCCTGCACTAAAAGATAACTTGAGGAGCCCCTGAGCCATTGGCAGTAATAGATACCACGGTGTACTCCCTTATTATTGTAATTTAACCTTAATTATGTTAAAATAAGTATTTTTGTTAAGTTATAAATCATGCTGCTGTCATCAAACAGTATCTGCTTTTGTTGTGGGTATTAACCTGTGCACATGGAATATGACGCCCCTTTGCCAAATTTAACATTTAGTGCTCACTATAGGTGTTCACACTTTGTTTCCCTAACCACCATTTTATTAAGTATGGATCTTGTTTAACCATTGATGACTACCTCCAAGTAGAATTAATAAAACCTTTTATAGCTGAAGCAGCTGTCATGAGCCCAGAAAAACGATTCTAATGATGTTTGTCAAATAAGAGATAATTTGGATGCTCATGTTGGCCAACTGTCAGTAATTAAAATTGGACATGCTTAATAAGTGAAAGCATCTGTAAAAAGGGTGAAATCTCATCAACACCGCCTTTATAGCCTTGATTTCAATATGGATTGAACTGATCACTTCAACAATAACTTTTATCAAGAATTCAATTCTTTATGTCTAGAATTTTAAACTCAGGGACAAAAAGTAATGTCCCAGTTGAGTGAAGATATCATCTTAAAAGCAAACTTTTTGGCCACTGACCAAAAGATTGTTAATATTAAAACTTACATTATAAAGAAGAATTTTGTCATTTTTCCAAAAATTATGGACCAACTTAAGACAGAATTTGCGGCAATCTTTGTAAGTATAAACAAGGTCAGGTTGCTCTAGAACCTCTTCCAATGGAACCTGATAATGAAGTCTAGGAGGCATCAGTTGGATGTAACCAGCCTGCTGTTTTTACATCTGTTCTGTTTAGTGAAGCATCCGTGCATCCTAATGCTATGGTGGCTTCTGGTCGTGTTACTTCCTTTTCTAATATTACTAACCTGGAAAGTCATAAAGGGACAACGCAGGCTCTTGGGCACTGCAGCCATGAAACTCAATTTCAGGTTAATCCTGTTAATTTATCATAATTTTGACAAGAAAGGGAATGTGCTCAATTTTCTCAGTTTTTTTTAATTACTATGGGCGGAGCATCTGACATTGGTAAGTTAGCAGTGGTAATGAACTTGCCAGACTCATAAGTCAGGTGTTAGTTATTCCAAAACTAAAGAAGGCCAAACTGTCCTACCTTAATGCCAAGGGTCTTCTTATAAATGAGTTCAGCGGTGCAGAAAAGATGACCACTTGAAAGATGGAATTCCTCTTTACTTTTTTAGTGATGAACCTACTTAATTATTTTCTGAACAATTTTAACTAAAGGCGCAGACACTATCTGAAGCTAACGCTATAGATGATTTTGGTGCCCAGATTACTATTTTTCATAACTTTGAGCCTTACAAGAGATTGCATTGGTTTCTGATACCAGTACTTAATGAGGAGAATGATATCACACATATGGTAAATTACTCTGTTGATGCGCCACTACTTTTGAGGAGTCTAACAAAAGTTATCAACAGCATTGTGACCTATCACCTAGGGCCACATCCCCAAAGAAAAACTTAACTTAGCTTCATGGGCCATATTTTGATAGACTTAATATGAATCAGATCACATGATATTTTACAAAATTTGGGCCATTATGACAATTGTTGCCCTGATTTGAGTTTTAACTGAGGGTTCTTTTGATGAACTCTGTAAATAGGCAGACTTTGGAAAAGCCAGAGAGGAGCTTAAATGAGATTTTCTGTATCCACCCCACAAAAAAACCAGGTAAAAAACATCTCTAAACCCAACTACCATCTTATGAAAAAATGACAGTATGCTTTGCCTCCAGCGGTTCATTGAGCTATAGAGGTTGATATGGTAGTGATTACCACCTGCTTACATTAGGGCTGCAAGGATAAGTTGTAAAAAAATCCAAACAAAAGCCTTATGTTCTACAGTTAGAATACCAAGAGCTTCTGGTTGCCTCTGACAATATCCTCACATTGGACGGGGTCCACGTGGCTATAACCATTAAGGTTTTAATGGAATTCAGTCCCCAACTATGCAAAGAGATTCAAAAATTAGGTCAAGTGGAAACTTTTGAAGCCCTTGCAATAAATTCTATGGAAGCTTTAATCAATAAATGCACATATATTAAATTGAAGTGAATAAACTCAAAGTCTTAGCAATTGTTGACAGTGTGGACCAGTTAATATTGTGTCCACTAAAATCATAAAGAAACTGGGCATCACTCCAGACCTAGACCATCAGAAAATCTATGGTACCACAGGACCTTAGACCACAACCTCTGAAGGAGCATTCAGTGCCTTGCCACATAAGTTCTACTCACTAGTAATATCTGCTCTTGCCATCATTCTTCCAAATTAAAACTATTTTATACTGGAACCTCATATGAGGACTCTTAAATTTATTGCCAATTTTAAAGAGAATAATTTTAAAAAATTGAATAGGCTCTTCTACTATATTACAAATGTATGATGGGCCCCTGCGCCTCAAAATCAGAGTTTTGTTAACCTTGCATATGAGGATGGCATAGTGCCAATTAGATATCAGCAGATATGTGACTATATGTCCAGTTACCCAACCAGATTGTGGGATTTAAGAGAATTCTTGTTACATGCTAATTATAGCTTAACCATCTTTTAGGCCATCAACTTATTGTGGGGGCTAAATAAATTGAAAATCCTCAAGAATTACACTGTGAAATATTTGCACCATTTTGTCTTATAATTAAAATACCTGTCACCATGCCTTGGATTATCCTTCTCATCCATAACGGAATTCACGTATTGCTAGATGATCTGTATGTTTGCTTATCTATATAAAGCACCATCAGATTGTTTCTTTTCAAGCATCTGTTACCTGTTAAAGTACAAAATATTTATTTTTGGTCACTTTTATAAGCTAAATCTTAGCAGTAATAACAATTCATGTGTTTCTCTTTAGTACCTCAGAAAAGCTCTTGGATTTACAGAGAAGGAGAAGAACTAAGCCTTGGCCCTTTTTTGAGAAGGATTACTGTGATTTGAATTGTGTATATGAGGTACTACATCACATTGATACTGGTAATCATCTGTCAATCTGCCTCCATATGATTAGACATTCAAATGTGGCAGATGAAATCATTAATAAAAGGATCACTCAACTAATGCAACTCAGGACGTTAGTGCTTATAAATATCCTTGGGCCTCCCCAGTGTTGATTGTCAGGGAAAAGGATGGTTCAAACCGCGTGGTAATAGACTATTAGAAGCTCAACAATATTACCAAAAAGGATTCCTATCATTTAAATGGATTGACAATGCGCTAGAATACTGGGTGGTACACAATGATTTTTTTATGGATTTAATTTCTGGCTACTGTAAGTTAGAGCTTCCTAAGGAGGGACAGAAAAATGCGCCATGATTACAGCCCATGGATTCTACCAACCTATTAGAATGCTGCAGGGGCTGTGCAATCTTCCACGACCCTTCTGTGGGCTATATTTATCCTTGATAATTTAAAACACTATGTTCTAGTTCATTAAGATGATCTCAACACATCTTCAGAAAGTTTATGGATCAAAGAATCACTTAACAGAAGCTTTCTATACCTCATCAAGGCTGTTTTATAATAAAGCCAATTAAATGCAACTTTCTATTAACAGTTGATATATTTGGGATTTTTCATTGATAGGCATGGATTGCGGCGCTAGCCAGAAAATGTTGATGCTTTTGGACACATGCCATAACATAGTACAAGATCAACGTTCAAGTGTTTCTTATGATCAGCTTTTATTGCCAACTTTTAGTGAACTTCAGTAAAATTGGTGAGCCTTTATTTCACCTCCTCTAGAATGGTGTACCACTTGAGAGGACTAATAACTGTCAACAAGCCTTTGATAAACTCAGGCTTTACCTCACTCAAGTGCAACTGTTGATATAGTCTAAATTTTAAAAAACATCTATTATTCAAATAGATGATTCTCTCATTGTTGTTTGGGTAGTTTAATCAATTTTTGATTATGCAGTATTGAGCACCCCATGGCTTACTACATCTGAACATTGAATGCCCATAAACGAAATTATATAGCAACTAAAAAGGAGTTCATGGAAGTTATTTACTCATGTTAGCAATTTTGGGTTTACATCCAGGGTGTGCACTTCACTATAGTAGCTATATATACCTCCTTTGCTGGTAAAAGTATCTAAAGAAGCCAGAATGGTAGTGGCCTGATGGACTTTGAAATTGCAGGCTTATGATTTTAAACTTAGTATCATCACAGCATAAATCATCAGAACGCCTATGAGTTATCTCGACTTCCTACAGTGGCCTTAAAAGCTGATGTGGCCAATGATTTATTTGATAAATTCCAACCCAAGAATATTACAATGAACCAGTGGACGTTCAGTGCTCCTTAGAAAAACTATGGATGAACACTGTTTTTAAACATGGTAAGCTTTAAAAAATCATCAACAATCAGCAATTTTGGATACTACAACCTGTGGAGAAAACCAATGATTAAGATTGTAATCCTCAAGGCGATGGGCTATGGGGAATTTAAGAAGATACTTGAACTATTGAAACAGCACCGTTATTGGTTATCCATATAGTTTGATATTCATGAGATCCTCCTTATTTTTAAATGCCAAATGGATGTACATTGTCAAAAAACCACCCCCTATTAGCTGGTTAAACCTAAATTTGCTTCACTCACCATTAATATTAATGTGGTGGTTCCTCTGGCCATTACTTCTGGTCAATTTTAATGCATAATCGTGTCTATCAATTACTTCACTAAATGGGTGAAGGCAAAGCATTTAAAGACCTGGGCTAGACAACCATCACTAAATTTATTCTAAATGATATAGAATTTTTAGTATGTATGCCCGCAATTTCTTTTGATGGATAATGGGAGTAACTTTACATCCCAGATTATTTCTAAACTCAATTAATTTGATATACATGTATAATTGTTACACCCTATCACAGATAAGGCCACAACTGGTGCAGTTAGTCATTCATTAAACAGTGCAGTGATTTCAAACAACCTCACAAAATGGCGGAAGTACAGGCGACCAATCCACCACAGATGAGGCGATTGATGCCCTTTTTTAGGTGAGGGTTAACAAAAACATCAGTCATGTAAGGTTGACGTCATGTGAAATAATTTTCACCCTGCTGAGTTTAAAGCTTTACTTTGTTAGGATGATGTCACCGCTAAAATTCCTAATGAAATTTGACCCCCTTTTATATCTTTTCAGGTCCAAAAACTTTTATTTTTACCAGTGGAAAAACAATGAGAAAACCAAATTACGTTAAAATGAGCATCTGATGTTTGAAGGTGAATAAAACCAAATCAGGCAATCATCCAATTTAAGAGTTGTCTGAAGCCATAATGCAAGGTGCATTATAGGAGCGCCATTGCTCAAACCTAAAGTTGAGAAGGGATTACTAAATCTAGTAATTAATCAATATCAGATGGTACAATGGTCTAAAACCCAGAAGTGAAGCCTAGTATAAAAAGGCTTCTGAACATCCAGGTTTATAGGTAACCACTACAAGATGAATCTTTCAGCTACAAGGATTATCTCAAATGGATAAAGTTATTAAAGCAGAAGTCAGAAGACGTCTGACTAGAAACTATATATTAATCTTCATATAGAACCTCAAATTTCCAATTAATTTTCAATATATCTTTTAATTTTTATATCTTTAATAATACTTGAAGTATATAATACTCCACTTGTTATCTCATTAAATTCCTTTCTACATAATCTCAAGTTTAATCCTTTATTTTAACTTTTATTGTATTTAGTAAAGTAATCTCCAGTAACCAGTCTTGGATTAACCAAATACTCTGTGTCCAGTAACCAGTCTGAGATCTGCCTATCTGGAAGAAGGCAACTCCCCATGGGTACCTGGTGCCAATAATGCTAGGGAGAGGTTGGAAAGGTTCTTATAGAGTCTTAAGGGACAACGCATGTCAAAAATGTCTATAAGTTTCAAGAAGTTCGCCTGGGTGTGGAAAGTTTATAAAAGCAATCAATGCTAAAATGGGTAACATCAAAGGAGCATTTTCATTTATGAGCTATTGTAATGTTAGCAAAGATTATCTGGTGCCAAATATGCGCGGAGTAGACCTCCTGAGCAGTGAGTTGGCCTCTAAAGTTAAGCAAGCTAATGTTGACGCACTTACTTTGCTCATTACAGGGGTGGCACTATCAGGCCTTAGCAATAATCACAATAGTTCTTCTGAGAAAGTTGATGATGCCGCTGATATGGAGGTGTATCACAGAGAGAATTCCTCAGAACTCCTGGTGAGGGAGGAGGATACACTCTTTACTAGCTTCTATACCTTGTAATTTGAAGTGCACAATCTATGCACTGATATTGAGAGTGTCAAGGAGACCATTAGAAGAGCCCAAATTGCTCCTTGCCTATTGTGAGGGGACCAACACCTATTGTCAAACTGGAAGCTACAATTGAGAACTTCTTAGGAGACTTGTATTCCTCAAAAAAGAGAATGGAGAAACCATAATCACTTTTAATGTATATGGGAAGTGCTTGGAACAGATTGACAATATGCTGTTTGTGATGGATAATAGTATATAATATCTGAAGGCATAGATGCATAATGTACCAGAGCCTTTTTCTACTCGACCTTAAATTGACTGGAGGCACCTATATTAATTGCTCAAAGTAATGTACCACAACTTTTCAGATCTTGTATTTTGATGACCATGATGCACGCCAATCCTGTTGAAGAGAATCCTAACTTAAAACCCTACTTCATTATCATGTATACACCTGGTAAGGTGAAAATTGTGGGTTTCCTTCAGATGTATGAAAATAGCATGGATGGCGTTAGCAATGGTCAGAAGGCTTACCACATGCAATGGTGCATGAGTTGCAAAGCTCAGGAAACCCTCAGCGTGAGCTTAAGACCTGGATTATCTAAGACCATTGTAAATAAAAATTTTACTCTCAGAGTTCAGTAGTGAACAGGATGTTCAGAATATGAAACAAGAGGTCCTTTTGATGAATATGGGCAAAAATGAGTCAGTTGCAAATTATTCTTCTCATTACTACCTTAAGTCTCAGAGTTATGGACCACAGGAACACAGGATCTGTCTACCAGAAAAAAACATTTTACTAAGCTCCTGGAGATGCATTCTAATCTGAAGATGAACATGACTCTGGCGGTCAAGAGTGCAATATCTCATAATGCACTTAAGGAGGTGCTGCTTGGCATCCAGGGGAAGGACATATCTAATATAAGGACATGGCATCTACACCACCCATTACCATATTAATAAGAACGTTTATGTTGCCAATAATAAGGTGACAAGCCACAAGAGAAGAGCAACAAACTGCCTTATGCTTGCCACGTCAAGAGTTTAAGTGCCTCAAGTGCCACCAATCTGGGAATTTTTATCAATCCTGTCCGTTAATCACTGCCAAAACAATTGAGTCAATCCCTAAAGAGGATACACCCAACACTGGAAGCTAGGTGGACCTCCATACTGAGGGTTAGGACAACCACAAAGGTGAAGACTTAGCTAGTGCAGGTTAACATGTGTTAGGGGCACCTAACACGGTGGCTGTACTGGCTAAACTGAGAGTTCACAGTATTGACAGATCTGCATTGAGCAAGACTTATCTAGCTAAGCAAATGAACTATCTGAGCGATCAATTAAGTTGAGGAAGGAGACCATTTACTTGTAGCTCCATTTAAGAATTTGGCACCAGATGGCGAAGATATTGTCAAGGCTGATACAAGCGCTGTTGCTCTGAAAAGTTTGAGGAATCTTTTTGATGTCCTGACCACTGGAAACCCTTTTGTAAAGCGTTTAATAAAAGTGGAAGTGATCATCTAGAAGACTCATTTTCTGGAAGTGATAGACACCAAGGCTCCAGGTAACATTATCCTCTTCAAACTCATGAAGAAATTCAAGTATATGCTCAACATTGACTACAATATGAAATACCGCACCTCAGGACCTAAAAATTACCCATGACTTAGGAACTTATTCCACGTTGTCTTTATGTTTTGGGAATATGGTTCTAGTGACACCCTCAGTAGTATTGAGCAATGATCACCTCAATTTTCTAAAAATGACTGCTTTTACTGGAGTTTAAGGTGAAGATCAATTTCATCACTGGCACAGTTAGCATCTCAAGCTATCAACTCCTCCTGGTGTAAAGGACGAGGATGTTAAACCACAAAAATAGTGTATGTACTAGGTCAAATTGGACCAAAAAATCTATCCCATTAATAACACCTTAACAGAGAAGGGTTTAAAGCAACTACTGCCTACCATGAGTGCCAAGGAAGGGCTTCCTCTGAGTGCAAGTAAAACCATACATCTGACCAGATGACCAGCTCAGAATGACCTTGTCAATCAGTGTAAAGATTTCGCCTGACACCATACATCAAGTGTACAGTTGGGACAGAATCTAAGAGCAAGAGCTCAGAGTACTATCCAGATTTTATGCTACCATCTACTCTGTAGAGCTAAATTTTGTTTTGGATACTATATTACCCAACCATTCTGAGTCTAAAAAGGGACAAGTTGTAGCAATGGACCAACTGACCAGCTGCCAAGATATTATGTCCATATACGCAGTAGGAGGTTATGACGATCTCAATTTTGGGGATATGATCCTTTAAGAAGTAAAAAGTAATGGACAAACTTTAGGACAAATTTAAGGACATCTTCAGTGTTAGCCTCAGCAACTATGGCCTGTACAAAGGGGAGGTCCATAATATGGACACCAATTCTGCTATCACTTTTAAGTCCAAATCTTATTGTTGTTTAAAGACAGAGTATGCTGTCATTTAACAAGAGCTCAACCAGTTAGCTGAAGCTGGAATTATCCATCCAGTGAAGGGCTCATGGGCATTTCATTTGTTGCTGATGTGCAAAAAGGATGGACTTATAGGGTAGTCAGTGACTACCGTTGTAAGAAGAGTGTCTATAAATCTCCTGTTTCCAGTGTGGAGGTGCACGGAGCACAGGTCCAATGCCAGGAAACTAGTCACAAGTATAAAAAGTTATTACAGCCCACCAAAGAGTGCTTAGGCTGTAATAACCTAAGTTGAGGAGGGTGATTTTTATGAAAAATGACCAAAGAAAAGTGACGCGGTGCAAAAAGGGGTAAAGTATGGGTGAACTAGGCTTGAGGGAACCTGGGCGGCCCAACGGTGCATGAGAAGATACTGTATTTAAAGATACAATTAAGTGGCTAGTGTAATGGGAGACCTCCACAAAGAGGTCCACGCACAGATTTATCCACAACCACATAAATATAAAATGGTGTACTTAGCAAAAGAATTTTTATATGTGAGAATTCGACCATCAGAGGAGGTTGGTCTTGAAATGATTAATTAAGGAAATTTGGACAAATAATCAATTGGGGAAGCTGGTTCAAGCCAAGGTATGCCAATAGGCGCAAGCTTCCATCAGGCAAAATGCAATATAGGGTAATCAACCAAACTTGGGTGATTGATTATAAAAATGGCTGATTCAAGCTGGAAAGTGTAAAAACCAAATGGGTTTTGAAACCCCATTCACCCAAAACCAAAGTGAACCATCTTCCATCATAATGAAGTTAGTTCATTTAAACGCCCTTACTCTAATACAGGGCCAAACTTTTCTTGCTTCCATAGGACCAACTTGGGCATATTTTGCCTTCACACAGCGTTGGTCTATGGTGTTCTTGAGGTCATGGATTCCTGCTGACTTCACATTCTTGGCCTCCCTGAAAGCTTTTATCTATAACGTTGGTCCCAAGGATGATGATATTTTCTAACCATGACAACGGTTGCCAAAACAATGTAACCAAGAAGGACTCATACCTGCTGCTGGCATTGATGATTCTTTGAAACGTCTGGGTGGCTCAAAATACTTTTCAGCAATGGGCCTAGCCAGAAGCTATTGGCAAATAAATCTCTTGATTGAGGATCAGGAGTAAAGCGCCTTAATCAGCAGCCAGGGTTTTTTTGAACCCACAAGGATGCCAAAATGGCTCTGTAACGTCTCTGCAACCTTCCAATGAGCAACGGATCACATCTTCAGCAACCTTAAGTTATCAAGTGTGTTGATATACCTCAACAACATCATTGTGTTCAATCACACATTCCAATAACATTTGCAGCACTTCTGGGAGGTCTTCACGCAGCTGCACGCATACAACATGAAATTGAAGAGAAGCAAGTGTACTTTTCTGAAGAGACAGTGGAATTCCTGAGGCACAAGATTAGCCCAGCTGGAATTAAGCCTCAGGATAAAAAGTGAATGTAATCATGGTAATGGAACCACCAAAGAGTATGAGGGACGTTCAAGAGTTCCTAGGAATGGTGGGGTACTACAGGCAGTTTATCTCCCATTTTGTGGAATTGGTGGCTCTTCTTACTTACCTTCTGACTAAAGAGACACACTTTGAATGGAGCTTGGATCAGGAGCAGGCATTCACAGAGTTGAAAGCACACTTGGTAGAAACACAAATCTTAACCTATTTGGACTTCAATAAGACCTACTACTTGTACACTGATGCTAGTGATGTGAGACTTGGTGCAATCTTAGCACAATTGGATAAGATGGAGTAGAGCACCCAATTGAGTATTACTTCAAAGTATTTAGTAAAGCTGAAAAAGAATTAAACAGTTACAAAAAGTGAGTGCTTAGTTGCAATTAGAGCAGTCAAATGTTTCAGACTCTATCTATATGGAGTACATTCAAAATAGTCACAGATCATGAGTTGCTCCGTTGGTTAAGAAACATAAAGGATCCAAATGGACGCCTTGACCACTTATTGTCATCCAAAGGTATGATTTGAAAGCATACATTGTGCAGAAGACAAACAACTCAACGCAGATGACTTGTCAAGGTTACTTGTATTCCGCCTGCATGCACCAGAGAGCAGTCATCTGAGCAACTTAATTGGGCTACCTGAAAAGGCCTGGCATTATGAAACTGAGGATGTGAAGATTCTTGCGCAGATGTTCTAAAGACACCCAGGCGTGTCAATGAAAATCTTCAAAAAATATTAAAAGAAGTGGTAACCATACATCCAGCCCATTGATTGCATGGAGATATTTATGGAAGCTCACAAGCATTTGGGTCATGGAAAATTAAAAGAGACTTTGGCATACCTCAAGGAGAGGTTGTACTGGGAGTGCATGTCTGACAAAAATATACCAAACCTTAAAGCTGTGTGTGCCTTGTGCCAGTTTTCACATTCTGGAGAAATGATTCAAGTTTACACCGATTCCTCCACTGCATTATTCAGCAATATCTCTATTAATGTGGTGGGACCATTGCCAACTGCTTCCACCTGAGCCAAGTTTATCCTAAAAGCTATTGGCCACTTCACTAAGTTTCCAAGGCCTCCACAGTCAAGATATATATTATAAATTCTAATGCTTATTTTTTTACAGTCATGTGGTCACAAGACATGGATGACCTCAAGTTTTACTGTTGGATAATTAGAAACTTTATCTTGGATGTGATGTGAAATTTATGGATTATGTAGGGGAGAAGCAGCATTTCACTACTCTCTACAATCCTTCCTCTAACAGAAGTGGTGAAAGAGTGTAAGGGATTATATGAGTACTTTTTTTAGAAGATAAATCTTGGTTAAAAGTCAAAATGGGACCAGTGGCTGCCATCAGCGCTATTAGCTTACCAGTTGAGCCATCAAGACGTGATTGGGATGTCCCCCTTCAAAACTCTGATAGGCAAGAGGCCACAATGCCTACCCTCCTTCCACTAATCATATCAGCAGATCAAAAGAATCTACCACCTGGGAGTTTAATAACAGGAGGTAACTGAAGAGCTGATAAGAATACAGCTATAAGCATCAAGCAACATTGAAGTGAGCCTCCCTACAAGCCATTGGGAGAGCCAGAAAAGGACTAAGTTACCTGAGTTCAACATGAGTGACAAGGTTTTGTTTACAACTTTAGGGAGCACAACCAGAGAAACTACAGGCCATCTGGACTGGGCCTGTGACCATCTTAACAAAGAGAGGAGAGGAATACTCCATCTGGAAAAATGATACTAATGTTTTGAATAGAGTGCAGACCTGGCACTTTTGATCATTCTCAAGGTCTCATCTTGGAAGGGGAAGTGTTGCAGATGAGGCTGCGACTGGTGCAACTAGTCATTCCTTGACCAGTAGAATGAGTGCAAAAAAACCCCAAACTGGCGGAGGTAGAGGCGACCAACCCACCATGGATGGGGGCGATCAAAGCCCTTTTTTAAACAAGGATTAGTAAAGGAATTTACAGTCAAGTAAGGATAACATCATAAGAAATAATTTTCACATTGTCAAGTCTAAAGATTTGCTTTATGATGATGATGTCATAACAAAAATTTCCTATTATAATTGACCCTCTTATATACCTTTGGGGAGTCCAAAATAATATGTCTTCCACCAGTAATTTTGATAATTGAACTAAAAAGTGCCAGCATGAGCTTCCAAGGTTTGAAGGTGAATATTAACAAATTGAGCAACCATCCAATTTTTAGATTCACTTGAAGCTGCAATTCAAGGTGACTTGTAGGTGTGCCATTGCTATATTACTAAGGTTGAGAAGGATATTGCTTAATTTTGTAGCTAATCAATATCAGCAGAAGGTACAATGGCCCAAAAACCAGAAGCAGGGACTACTAAAAAGACATCTGTACATCTAGGTTCAGGGATAACCACTGCTAGATGGAGCTTGTAGCTGCAAGAATTATTTCAAATGGATGAAGTGGCAAAAGCAACAGTCAAAAATGTCTAATTAGAGGATTTTAAAAATCCTCATATTAAAACCACAAAATTCCTAACAATTTCTCTTATTCTCATTTATTTTATATCTTTCATATCCCTTTAAATAATTATTCACTTTTATATCTTAATAAGATACATTTTTACAGAATCTCAAGTTTATCATTTTGTTTGCACTTTTGTTGTATTATGTGTAGTAGTAGCCTTTAACCAGATGGGATTAACCAAATTTTCCATGTCCAGTAACAATTATGAGACCTTCCCTGTTTGGAAGAAGACAACTCCTCATACCTTAATGCTGATAATGCCAAATAAGAAGTTTGAAAGGTTCCCGTTGAGTCCTGAGGGCCATGCATTTCAAAAATTTATAAGGGTGTCAAAAAGTTCTCCATAGATTCAAACATTTATAAAAGCAATCAATGCTACAAAAAGGTAAAAAACAATTTTCTTATCATAATATTGTGATGTTAGCAAAAGTTGTCTGGTGCCTAATCTGCGCGGAATAGACCCCTGAGCAGTGAGTCAGCCTCTAATTTAAGTAAGTTGAGGTCAGTGCACTGAATAGCCCTATCACCCTGAGACCAACAGCACCATGTAATGAGTAAACAGTACCCTCTTTAGAATTTCACATAAGATAATCACGGCCATGGCGTCCAGCTGAAACCTTCTCTTGCCTTCCACCATTTTTGCTTATAGTATCTAATTTCACACAGCCATGGGGCACTCACCATTCACCTTACTTTATGGGAAGCAACCAGAACTTTCCCCAATCTTATATTATTGTGTCAACTAAGAAAATGTAAGTCATGAAACCTATTTAGAGAAGCTTCTGCAGAATTTAAATCAACTAAAGAATGGAACATACTCTAATGCGCTGGCTCATAAAGGTAAGGTCTCACAATTGCAATAACAAGGACTGGCGGCCCTTACCCCACTTTTTTGTATGGTGTTATTTTGTATTAAGATAATTATGGGTTCAGATGGACTAGAAAATTGGAGCACATATGGAAAAGCTGTGATATTATTAAGAAGATACATACAGATTTATATACTCTGAAGGATCATGTTAAAGGTCACATAATTTAATGGGTGCATGCTAAGTTCCTGAAGACATATCAGCAGCTTTCTGGCCCAATGACCACTAGTTCTCAATGATCTAATTGACCCCCACTCATCTTTGTTCCTTGCGGTTCAGCAAGTGAGTGAATGTTACAAATGGTTTGACCAACCATCTTTTATATGCTTATTAGCTACTTAATATTATTTTTTTCTAATAGTTATATACATGGTTCAATTGAGTGAAATTTATCTTGTCTTGCGGCCCCCAACTTTATATGGTGTTGCCAAGCTTTTAATGAATTACTGTTGGTAATTTCACTAGGGCCCTTAATTACTTAGCATTTATGATGATTGATCATATTCTTAATCTCTGCCTGTGCAACTTCCATATTTAATTAGCAATCACCTCAGCTAATGCCTCAGGGATCATAACTGCCATCATTTATCTATTTTTAAATTTTTTCTTGCCCCACGCTGGCATAAATCAGTTATAGATCCTATCATTATGGCCATCCACTGGTATCTTGATTTCAATTGGCGTATTGCTTTTTGTTGAAATTCCCAAGCCCAAGCATTTGCTTTCCTTGTTTATTTAAGTAATGTTTCTAGTTTCCCTATAACTTTCTTATTTTCTCTGATCAAGTATTTTATCAAATATAAAATCTAATTAAGGTTTAATGCTTAACCAGATCTTTTGCCCATGACACTACAAGCCAATTTTGATGCATTGACGCCTGCTGCTTCTGCTTAGAGCGGTGAAGTGTCACCCCTGGAGTTTATCAGTCATCATCAAAATGCACCTGGGCTGGCCACACTAGCCCCTGAACCCTTCCATTTTCTACAATCCATCTTGAGAAATTGGCCCACCACCTTGCTTACTAATAGGTGGTGCTTCAAAGCCCTAGTGCTCCCTTAGAGCAACCTGAATTTCAGACTTTAGGTTTAATATGGTAACCTCTTTTCCTATATGAGTGCGGCCATCATTGAGATAGCCACAGCAATTTATAAAACTGCTAGTTTTATAAATTTTAGCACTTTAAGGGTTTTTTTGACCTTTAATTCTCTTTTAAAGCTCATGCTATGGTGGCAGCACATCTGCCCCTAATTTACAGAAATATACCCATTCCAAACATCTGAAACCACTTATCAGATGTGGCCATTCTGGTTGTCCAGTTCTCCAGCTTGCCATCCCACCTATCCCCTGAATGCCTCCGCCTTGAACTCATGGAGGGCTTAACTTCCTATGGCGCTGACACCGTTTTGCAGTTTGTGGTGCCAATTGTACCACTATGCCTCATGAATTTGCAACAATCTTCCCAACCACAGCGACATCCACCTTGTGATACCCCACACCATGATCCTATCTGCCACTGATCATCCCTTCTGGTCATACTTTAAAAATGTCTGCATCATTTTCCCATTGTGCTTTAAACTTGGCATTTAAAGTAGAAGTTTCTAGATTTTCTGTGGAAACTGATTCTATTGCTCCTCCCTCTGGCATCAGCTCTGCTACTACCACACCATAATTTTCAAAATGAGATCAATCCTCCCTCCCCTCACCTCCATCCACCACGGGTGCTACCCTCACTGCTCCTCTCAAACTGAGCTTAACTGCCTCAACCATGCCCAAAGATTGCAGCTCAGGCGCCAGCAGAATTGCTATGGTCCACTGTACATGGCTAATCAGCTCTTGAAATACAAACAACTCATATTGCTGGCCCAGAGCAGCAAATTGAATATGTTCATGTTCCTAAAATGATGACAATTAAGAATGGATCTATGGGTCAAATCTAATTTGTTTTTGGATAAATTTTTCAGAACTTGACTGATTTGACCCACATCATTATTTCTATCCTTAAAATAGCTATTTAAATTATAAAAAATAATTCAATAGAAGGATAGAAAAGCAGCTGCTGCCCCAACTCCCTCATCTGCTAAGCCTTCCATATTACAAATGGAGCCATTTTGCAAGGGTATTCACTGCCCTAATTTCCCTGAAGTTTCAGAAGATGCCAAGTGAAAAATTAAAGATCTAGCCTTTGCTGCAAGATGCAAATGCACCAATGCACTGATTTTTATGCTTATTAGTTAAACTATTATCAAGTCACCAACAAATCAAGTCCTTTACATGTTGTTGGGCTTTTTGCCCATATTTCCAGCCTGCTAGATTACCAGGAATCATTAGGGGAAAATTCCCTAAGGTGAAAAAATTTAAATCAGTTGGGCCAAATTTCAGAGTAATAACGTTAGGGGGATTTTGGGATATTTGCCTGGTCATATTCATCAGGAATCAATCCAATTGAATACTTAAGATCTCATCAGGTGGAGTTGCCAATGAAATAGGGACATCTGATAGTGATTAACTATCAGGTGTACCAAATTGGGATCAGTCAGGTTTCATCACCAACTGATTAGGAATGAATAGCAAAGTTGTGAGGTGATTGATGCCACCTGCAACTATCAAATCTATTGGTTGGTGCATGACCTGCCTTAATGGGTAATAAGTCCCATTACCTCAGCAGGTCACTAGCCAAATATGATTAGTTCACTTGGATCAAGACGAAACGTTAGGGAAACGTTTTCTGACTCTTTCTGTTTAGGTCTCAAGGATGTCCAATGATGGAATCCTAGCCATGATGGGGAAGACCATTGCTGCAGAGACAAGGATGGGTGATTCAATGGCAACAGCTGCCGTTTCATCAAAGAGGTGTCAACTGAGGGCTAGATGACCAAATCCTCACTATAAATTTTCTATAATTCAATATAATAAAAAACAGTAATTATGAGAACAGAATTATATAGTTCTATTGTTTTCATCCAGTATATAGTTTAAGAAGTAAACTATCATCAGCTTCCATTGTGCTATTCATCTCAAGGATATTATTGCTGTGTGCAATAGATGAAAGACTCTTAGAGAAAAGAGTAAAGATCTGAGTGGGGATATATAGAAGAAGGAGACACAATCAGGTTGCTGCCAACTGTGTGTTAGACCAAAGAGACTGTCATCAGGGAATCTCAGCAAAGATCAGGTTGGACAGAATGAGGATAAATCCCTAAGATTATGACATCTTAAGTATTTAACTCGGGAATACTGGCTGAGTGTTGGGCTGAGATATAAGAATTTATACTCAACTATCTTAATAGTTGTCATACTATTATCAAACAATAATCTAAAATACTATACATGACGAAGTGCACAAGAAAACTGAACCTGTGCAGTAAAAAGGTTACTAGGGTTGTTGCCAATAATCATTACTTGAGTAAATTTTTACAAGTTGGTTTCACTACAGGGGTCATTAAGTTGAAGAATTAATATGAATGTCATACAAAGATGATTTATGCAAACTGTGGATGGAGTTAGCCAATGTGAACCAGAATGCCCTAAACTCAGTGGACCATCAGGAATTCGCAGCCTTGGAAGATGAGTCACAAGGTGGAGGAAGGGATAGATAATGTTGCATGCTTCAGGAACAAGTTTCTTGGGAAAGTAACTTAGTTGAAGAAGAAAGAAGGGGACCTTGTTTGAGAGGTCTTATACTGAAAATGGATCAAGAAGCAGATTGCGTTCATTTGAGAAATTTGCTGCGGATATATAATGACTAATCAAACAGGTGGTGGAACTTAAAGCTCACAAATGTGCTTGTAAGCCATATATAGCAAGTGATGCCAAAGAAAGAAGTCCTCACACGATACTTGAAAGTCAAATACCCCAAGGAACATGCCACCCACTTTTGCTGCCATTTTGTAGATGACGCCCAAAGTCACTCCTCAAGTTAGCTGAGTGGCCAAACTGAGAGAATCAGTCAGAGATAACTTGGAGAAATTTAAGGCAACACCAAAATTGCCAACGTTCCATGAGGATAATGCCCCAGCATTTTTCCAACTGTTCACCATGACCATGTATGGCTATGCGGATTGTCAAAAGGTGTTGACGGTCATGAATTTCCTAGACACCAACTGCCAGAACTTAGTGTTACCTCATCTGGAGAGTGACAGCTGGTCATATGCTGAGGAAAAGGCGGCCACTATATAAAAGAGTTCAGGAGTCTGACACTCATGTCAAAGCGCAAAAAGAATTTATGGGAATTCAGTTCCATAAATACAAGTCTCTAACTAGCTTCGCGGATTGATTTTACAAGGAGTCACAGATCCTGGTCAGAGCAAAAGTAATGGATGACTTTGATGCCAGAATTGCCTTGAAAGCTGCCCTTTGGCCCTAATGCAATTTTCATCGCATGATATCTTCCTTGTTTGTGACAGAAATAATTACCTCACAAATGGTAGATAATTTGAAGATTTTGGGAGCAACATTTGATGCCCCAAATAGAAGCTTCAAATCTAATCCAGTATGCAATCAAAATCCCACAAAGGGAAATGAAGGAGCTAAAGAGACTACCAATCAAACCATACTAGGGAATGAGCCCAAAGAATTCAGATGGGTGAATAAGAAGGAAAAGGTCTGCTACCAATGTGGTGGGAAATGACATTTCGCAGTGCACTGTAAGAAGCTGAAAAATCAGATCAACGTGGTCCAGGAGAAAGAGTCAGCTGCCACCAAGGAATTGGAAAAAGGGCCCGTGGCCTAGATGGGGAACAGTTTAGAGCTGCGGAGAAGCCTGTTCCTCCCAACATTATGACTGAGAAAATTGATCAGCGATCTGTATATAGATGATGAGCAGGATCAACTGTATCAAGTGGTCACTTTGGATGTAAATTCCATGACCAGAGTTGGGGCAAAAGAATTGACCCTGATATATTCAAGGAAGTTGCCCGGCCATATGCACAACAACTGGCGGACAAGATTCAAACTGCTGAGAATCCTGAAGAATTATCTGAAGTCTGATTAGATGAGGCCAATTTGTCAATCCCCCTCAGCGTGATAAGGGAATTATTTCCTGATTTATTGGCACAAATTATTCACACAAATAATTTGGCTAATAACGCCGCTATTCACTCATTAAACACTATATTGCAATACTCTGAGTGTACATATATATACAATACAAGTAAATTGAGTGTGGGTGAGGGAGATTGTCAACAGCGGAGCGCCCATCAATATTGTCTCAACCAAGCTGGTAAAGAGGATGAAGATCTCACCAGACTTGGAACATAAGAAGGAATTTGGGACAGCTGGGCTAAACACCACCATCTCCTGTGGAGCGTATAATGCGTTGCCACTATGATTTGGGTCATTGGTGGTATCTGAACCAGCAATAGTTAAGGCCAACCAAAACTATGACATTCTGATCAGAACAGAGTTTCTATGCAAACATGGAGTTAAATGTAACTTTGAGGATTATATGTTGACCATATTGGGTCAGACGTTATTATTGGTATATCAGAAGGATAGTGAAGCTCTGCTGAATTGGAGAAAAAACTTCATCAATCTAATATAAAATGATGGCATTGTCCCAAAATGGTACCAATTAATTGGTAAAAAATGACACAAAATGCCTGTGGAAATCCTAGAGAACTGGGGAATTCCACTGAGGATTAAGGATGAGAGGGCCATACCGCCAGGATTTCAGATATTAGTTGACATGGGGTTGACGTTGGATATACCTGATCTGTTGTATGGGGAGGTCAGAAGCTTCTGAAGGAAGTCCAGAGTGGAGTCTTGGGTGGCTCCTGGGATAATAATGCTGGGTCATGGATAAATTTGAGTTCTCCTGGCGAATTTAAGTGAAAAACCAATGAAGATCAAGAGAAATCAGATCATTGCATTTGTTCATCTGATCCAAATGGCCAAATTGAGAAGATTCCACGATTTTGGGACTCTTGATGAGATGGGATTACTGGCTGGGGTAACTTAAAGCATCAACTTATTGGTTGATTGAGAGCAATTCGCTGATCTGTTAGAAGTCCAGCAATAGGAGGTGCTTGAACTATTTGAAAAGTATCAGGAAGTGTTCGCTCAGGATGACCACAATTTGGGATGCGCCAGAAACGTGATCCACAAGTTCAACACTGGGAAAATTTGGTGATCAGGATGAGACTGATCTGATGATCAAAAGCCACTGAAGTGGTAGTGGAGGATGAAATCAGCAAACTAGTGAAGCATGGGCTTCTAGTTCCGTCACCAAGTCCCTGGGTGAGTCTGATTCTGATCTTAAAGAAAAAGGATGGCTCCAACCAGGTGGTGCTTGACTACAATAAGCTGAATAAAATTATGAATAAGGATTTGTATCACCTACTGAGATTGACAATGCACTAGATTGATTGGGAGAAGCAAAGTAGTTCTCAATGATGGATCTGATCTCAGGATATTGGCAGATCGACTTGCCAAAGGAAGACCAGGAAAAAAGCGTGATTATTACCGCGCAGGGGCTATACAACTGAAAAGGATGCCCCAGGGTCTATGTAATGTGCCTGCAACGTTTCAGAGGGCCATAGATGCAATATTGAGAAACTTGAAGTTGTCATGCATCCTGGTATACCTGGACAATATAAACGTGTTCATTAGGACATTTACAGATCACCTACACCACTTGGAAGAAGTATTTAAGGACTGTTAGCGGCTAACTTGGAGATTAAGCTGAGGAAGTGCCACTTCTTTAAGAAAGAGTTGGAATATCTGGGATTCATAATCAATTCCAGTAGATTGCACCTGAAAACTCAGAAGATAGAAGCCATAAAACGGATGGCTGTGCCAAAGAGTGTCTGAGATATCAATTGTTCCTTGTAATGTTTGGATACTTAGAAGACTTATTAAGGATTTTGCAAGAATTGACAATACCATATTTTATCTGTTGAATGATCTGAAAGAGGATTTGTGTGGAATGAAGAGGCCCAGGACACCTTTAATGAGCTACGCCAGTATTTAATAGATTCTCCAATTCTGAGATATATGAATTTTAAATTGGGAGTTTATTATTAAAGCTGATGCTTTGTTGACAGCAAGTGGCGCCATATTAAGCCACTTAGAAAAACTTGGGGACGAACATCCAGTGGCATATGTGAGCTGGAAACTCTCATCCACTGAGAGAAACTACACCATGACTGAGCATGAATGCCTTGCAGTCATTTATGCATGTAAGCAGTTTTGGGTGTACATCCATGGAATGCACTTTAAAGTGGTGATAGTCCACTCTTCGTTGCATTGGCTTCACAATTTGAGAGAGCCCAAAGGACAACTGGCCTGAAGGGCACTTAAGCTCCAGGTTTTTGATTATGAGATTGTCCACTGAGTGGGGGCTTCTCACCAGAATGCGGATGGCTTATCACAGTTACCAATGGTCCAGATGGTATACCCACAGGCGGATGAGCTATTCCAGAGAATGGTTGATGGAAAAATTGAGGATGAGCCCCAAGAAATCTAAGGTGCACTTTGGAAAGTGATGGAAAACACTGAGACTATGGATGGACAATTATTTAAGGCAATTAATAGGAAGCAGTTACAATTCCAAAAGCTGTCAGAAAGAGCAGCTATAGTGCAAGAGCTCACAAGGTTGTTGGTCATGGAGGCCTGAGGAAAACAACCAATCATATTTGTCAGTACTATTACTGGGAATCCATCAACTAAGATGTCATGGATTATCTAGCTTGTTGCATGGAGTGCCAGCTGCACAAACCATATAAAAATACAACTGGATACTGACTGGTCCGCCCTGGATTTGCCTGGCACTTGGTGTACATTGACGTGATGGGACCAAAGATAATGAGCACAGGGGGAGTCAAGTACATTATAGTTGCCATTGACCATCTGACAAGATGGGTCAAGATGAAGGCCCTAACAAGAGTAGCACTATCAGCACTGCGAGGTTCATCCTGGATCAAGTAGTATACTAGCATGGATGTCCAAAGGTCCTGCTTAGCAATAATGGGACCAACTTCACATCTCATGTGATCCCATGATTGAATGAGATAATGGGGATCAGAGGAGTCATATCAGTACTTACCAGCTGGAGATGAATGGACTGGTAGAATGGGTGAATGGAACGCTGGTCATGACGCTGAGGAAGCTAGTTGCAGGGAGAACTTCCGCGTGGGGAATGTACCTGAGTTTGGTGACATTTGCCTACAATATTAGTTATCATATGTTGATGGGAAAGACGCTGTTTGAGCTGTTGTATGGAAGAAAGGTCGCGTTGCTGCAAATTTTATATTTGGTGGTGGAACCAACATCAGGGATGAGTACCAAACAGTACTTGAACCAACTAACAAATATCCTGACTGAAATGTAATCACAAGCATTTAATACAACTTTGAAGAAAAGGATACAAGCAAAATTGATTGATAAGAACTGACCGGCCTTAGCAGCATAGAATAGGGGAAAGAGTAGCCTATTGCGATACACATGGTTTCAGAGGAAAAAAACTAGATGCATTGTGGTTGGGTCCATTTGAAGTGATCGCCAAGACAATGACTGATGCCTACTCCATCAAGAATCTCTTGGATGGAAGAGTTGTGAATTGAGTCCATGCTAAGTATCTGAAGTGATGGATTGATGAAAAAAAGAGTTCTTGAAGGACCGATGAACTATTAAGTTGGTTATGTCCTGATTATTAAATCAAGTTCAAGAAAAGGACCTCTGAACCAGTCTAAATGATTAAGTCTGAAAAAAGGCCCTCTGAACCATAGAAAACTAGCAGGTTTAAGTACCCAGGACCCATTTTAAATGAAAAATTAAAAATATGGACCGCTGAACTGAGAAAAGATCAAGTCACATGGAAAAAAGAAGAATAAAATAAAAAATTGATAAAAGATATTGGAAAAAAATAAGATTATAAGACGCATAGAGAAAAAACTGATATAATAATATAATTTTTACTTTTATTAATTGTCCTTGATACAGGGATTATTCCGCCTATGTTGCCTCTTGGGGGAGGGAGGATGGATCACGGTAGAAATGAACAGCCTGTCAAAATTGATGTTAGATCGGATTCTAGTGAGTGATAGACCTACATGAAACCACGTTCTTTAAGTGGACACAGGGCCCTGCAAGAAAGCGACTAGGGGAAGGGAAATTGAGATGGCAGATGAAGCCAATCACAAAACCCCAGAGCGGGGAGGAAAGCAACAGTATAAGAAGAGGCAATCAGTGAATAACCCCAAGTAATCCCAATACAGTACTGGAGCCAGAAGATTAATCTTGAGCGCCTGACAATGGGCTTCATCAAGAAAGCCAGACATATGGGCTGGCAACAGAAAAGGGATGCTTGATGGAGGTTGCTGAATCATGCCCCCTATTAAAGCCATCAGCGGAAGATAATGATGGGATTGCCAGTGAAGAGATAGTTGTGCAGTGAGCGTATGGCATCCTGCAAGTGCTGATTATGGGCTTTTGGAAGCTGAAGCTGAACAAGCAATGAAACCCAGGCAAGGCTGGAAGCTTTGTGGACCAACTTCAAAGAACTTGGCCAGCAAAGTGTCATGGAAATGGCAGAAGAAGTTTAGACCAGCCTGCCAGTTGTGATGCATGAACATCCAGAAAGGCAAACCAGAATTCCAGAGGCATTGCCGACCATATGACTCAATATGGAGCTGGGAAATGTGATACCACAAAGTGGTGGTGTAACAGCAGCGTAAGGAGTATCCCAACAAACCACACTGAACCCATTCCTAACTCAGTGGTTCTCACTGCATGAGGTGGGATTACTGGGATAGTCTTGACGAGATTCTTGGCTTGAGAGGCCAACTCATTGGGGGAAATAGGGAGATGGACTCTTTCTTTTCATTGTTGTACATAGGGCCATAAGATCCCCATGTATTGTTGTCAGAAGTTTATAAGGGCGGGGTTGTAAAACCAAAAAGTGTCAGACTCGCTGGGCCCAATTGGCAATAGAGGGAGCCATGGTGACCAAAAGAATTGGTAAAGCCCACCTGGAGTGTGGGGCGATGGACCACCAGGGAAATGCCATCTAGGATGCGGTCAGAACAGAAATTAAAAAAAATTTGATTTTTTTTTGGCAAAAATTTATTTGGAAAGGAAAGTAAGAAAAGTGACCAACAATTTTCTCAGTTCCATGCAACTGATTAAATAGTGGTCGATTGGGTAGTGACAGGATGAGGTCAGGAATCAACAAATTTGGCCTAACTGGTGCATTGTTTGGGAATGGGGGGTTTATTCTTTGGGAAACAACATCACAAAATTTGGCGGCTGGCTGAGTCTCTGTCAGTTTGACCTCAAATGTCCAAACCAGGGCTTGACTATGTTTCTGATGATTAGCATGATGGCATTTGGCCCAACGGGTGATGGAAATCCCCCGAGGCCATCCCTTATAGGGACAGGTCCATTTGGTTGGGAACAGGTTTGGGATGGCCAACCTGCCCATGTCAGTCATTTAATTAATCGTTTGGTCAACAGCAGCACATCAGATGCAATGCCTGAATTACTATTCAAGGGCTTTGAAACCTCATCAATAGCACCCAATATTTGTTCAACTGGTCTGGAGATCAAATTGGAACCATTGGGCGATCCAGCCAATATCTCATTCTTCATGCTTTTACAGTCATTCAAATTTTGGGCATCAGCCAGATTGCCAGCCAGATTAGATCTGTCTAATTTCAATTTGGTAATCTCAGCGCAGATTTCACTAATTTCTCACAACAGTTCTGCTGAGGTAAGTGTGGGTATTGAAGGTGGGATCTGGAGTGGATGAGCTGTTACCCATTGCTCATCTACTATGTGAGCGAGGTCGCCCTGAGTGATGAGAGGTACCGCCATCCTCTTCAGGTCTTTTTATTTTGGAATGGGAAGATGGCCCAATTGAGAGCCAAAGAACATTCCCTGAGACTTACACAAAGCGAAGAGCATAAGCAGTGGTATCCTGATCCAGGATGTTATCAAGATCAGAGGGATTCAGTGCTAAGGACAAAGCCTTGGTGACTTGGGCCAGAGTACAATGTAGGGGAGCTCAAAATGAATACTGTTACTGATGGTGAGCTAGGTAGCCAGAACAGCGGGTTTGTAATATTGTCCAAGTTGGAAGAGGACATCAGGAAGCAGGTCTGACCCAGCAAGAAACAAAAAAATAAGAGCAAATGGCATAAACTTCAGAGCATCTATGACAATGGTTGGTGCATCAGCAAAAGGAGCTGAATCAAGGAGAGTTTTGAAATCCAACTCTGGAATTGACGGCAGAGGAAAAATTAGCTGAGAGTTGTTCAAAACAATTGCAAGCCTAGTTTTGGAGGGATTAGTTACAGTTTCTGGTAATTTAATGGAAGGACTAGCCGCTGGCGCCAGACTAGGCATATGAGTCCTATAAGGACCATAGAAGAGGTTCCACCGAGCATCCCAACTCATCTGCTGGAAAAGCTGGAGGTCTTGATCAGATTAATTATTCAGAAGCTGCTGGTATCATGACTCAACATTTGACATATGAGCTGGATGAGAGGGGGGATGAGACTTATATGGAAGTTGACATTATGCACTCTATAATCCATTAAGCTCCAATTTCAGAGAAATTAATCTCAAAATTAATGAGATAAGATCTCCAAGAGAAGAATTAAGAATGACTTGAGCCAAGAGGTTATGAGAGAAATAACCAGAGAAAAAAATAAGTACTCTTAATTGAGCCATGAAAAGAACATTGACAGCAAGAGTCTCCTGTCTAGGATGAGGAGAAAATCAGGGAATCAAGGATGCCAGACCAAGAATCCTGAATATGACAGCAGGTATTATGCCCTGATGGGGGAGAATTAGATCCTGGGACTAATATTGTCACAAGTAAATCGATCAGCCTGGCATGACAGTAGATTATGGGGACCGCGCTCTGAGAAGGTGGTAGCAAGGAGGAAGAAGAAGAGCGCCATATGCTGAAGGTCATCCTGAGCAGCATTGAGTATTGACAAGTGTACTCTGCTTGAACCAATGAAGTATTTGACCAAGTGTCTGAAACAGTTTTCTCATACCCCAGTCCTTTTCTCGCTGGAAATCTAGGCAAGAGGGGGGATGTGTTAGGATTTTTGCCCATATTTCCAGCCTGCTAGATTACCAGGAATCACTAGAGGAAAATTCCCTAAGGTGAAGTGAATTGGAAATTGGTTGGCTCAAGTTTTGGAGTAACAATGTTTGGAGGATTTTTGGATAGTCGCCTGGTCATATCCATTGGGGATTAATCTCGATGAATACTTAAGGTCTCATCAGGTAGAGTTGCCGATGAAATAGGGGCATCTGATAGTGAATAACTATCAGGTGTACCAATTGGGATTGGTTGGGTTTCATCACCAACTGATTAGGAATGAATAGCAAAGTTGTGAGGCATGTGATGCTGCCTGCAACTAGCAAATCATTCAGTTGGTGTGTGACCTGCCTTGATGGGTAATAAGTCCCATTACCTAAGCAGGTCACTAGCCAAATACGGTTGGTTTGCTTGGATCAAGAGGAAAATGTTAGGGGCACGTTTTCGACTCTTTCCATTTAGGTCTTGCAGATGTCTAATGACGGAATACTAGCCAGGATGGGGAAGACCATTGCTGCTGAGACGAGGATGGGTTATTTAGTGGCAACAGCTGCCGTTTCATTAAAGAGGTGTCAACTGAGGATTAGATGACTGAATCCCCACTATAATTCCCTAGGATTCACTATAATAAAACAGTAAACTATGAGAATAGAGTTATATAGCTCTATTGTTTTCATTCAGTATATAGTTTAAGAAGTAAACTATCATCAGCTTCCATTGTGCTATTCATCTCAAGGATATTATTGCTGTGTGCAATAGATGAAAGACTCTTAGAGAAAAGAGTAAAGATCTGAGTGGGGATCTAGAGAAGAAAAAGAGACACAATCAGATTGCTGCCAACTGTGTGTTAGACCAAAGAGACTGTCATCAGGGAATTTCAGCAAAGATTGGGCTGGACAGAACGAGGGAATGAATCCCTAAGATCATGACATCTTAAGTATTTAATAGGGAATACTGGCTGAGCGCTGGGCTGAGATATAAGAGTTCATACTCAATTACAGATAGTAGTCATCATACTATTATCAAACAATAATCTAAAATATTATACAATGCAACGAAGTGCACAAGAAAACTGAACCTGTGCAGTAAAAACGTTACTAGGGGTTGTTACTGATAATAACCACTTAAGTAAATTTTTACACATGTGTACTTAAACATATTTTCTTTACTGAACACCTACTGGATTAATACATTGAGGCGATGCACAACACTGGTAATTGATGAGGAAATTTAACAACATTATCTTCTGTGTTACATATTTAGTTAAGAAGAACTAGAATGGGCTCCCAGTCAGGGTGTGCAAGCACCCAGTTGAGGCCCCAGAATGCCAAAGGCATAGCGGTCCAAGTGACTAAAAGAAGTTGGGTTCTATGGGAGATGTGAGGAAAGTAAAAGTTCAGTAAAATACCAATGGCCTCAAGGCAAACCAGATGGTTGCATTGGGGGCAACTGCAAGTCTTGCGGGGGCAACCCCAAGGGTGGAAGAGGTAAGGAGGATGACAACTCCTCCAGTTTTGCGGTTGATGGCCTTTGGATTCAGGTAGTGGGGCTTGCGCGCCAGTGAGGGATGGCACAGAGGCCACCACGTGATTTGAGATGTATGAAGAGGTATCATAAGGCCCCTGCGAGGGGTTGGGACTGAGCTTCCCCTGGAGGGGACGCTCTAGGTCCCGCTGGTGGGCTGGGCCAGTGGCAGCAGAGGCAGCTATAGAAGCAAAGCCCATGCACGGTGAGCCAGGGATGTTCAGGGGCTGCTCTAGCTGGGGAGCAGTTTTAGCAGACTTGGCAACCAAATGGATGGAAGGGTTTATGTTAAACAGATACATGAAAATGAATGAAGCAGTAGGTTTGTTGTTGGGGGCAAGGCAGATTATCACATTTACAATCTGCTGCCATGTGGCAGGATTGAGTTACCGGATAATCCAGTCAGTGAACATTAGCAAGAGGATTTGGGTGACGGCACATTTTGTTGGATCAAATAGCAGTAATTTTATAAAATTAAAGAGGTAGAAGGAGCCTGTGGCAAGCTAGATGGATATTTCGGATTTTATTGAACAAAAGGAAAGAGAATGAACTGACAACTACCCCTGGGTGGGGTAGTTGCCTTTTAAACTGGGCTGAATGCCTGGGGAAGGTATCAAGGGATTGGTTATTTGGGGGTTGGTGAAAGTATTTGGTTGGCTGGCTCAGAGGGGGGTAGAAGGCTGCTCCCAATTTTAGAAAAAATTCTAGAAAATTTTTGCACATTTTTGCACATTTTTCCAGACTCTTGGGGCCAAATTAAGTTGATACTACCAATCCAGGTCCTGGTAGCCCAAGTTGGCCTGTTTGCATGTCTTGGATGGGCTGGATTTGTCCCAGGAGGCAGGGGTTCTTGGATCAGATTATTTAAGATTCAAGCCAATCCCTCAATTGGGCTACTCATGCAACCTGAATTCCCTGGATCCATTTTAGAGCGTTGGGGCAGATGATCTGAGTTGTTCAGGCCCAGGTTTGTGATCTGTGCTGTATTCTAATCTGACTTCCAAAGAAGGCCAGTCCAGACCGGCTCCCCCAGTCTGGAAATTGCAAGCTGGGCTCTGATGTTGGGAATTGCCATTTTCCCAAAATTTTAATATGATTTGCCTGTGGGTGGGTGGTCTCAGGGGCCTCTCCATGCCCCCTGATATGTGCAATCTCCATGAAGATCCCTTCTATCAAACTTAACAGGGTAGAAGAGGGGGAAGAGGTGGGATTGGAATATCTTTGGGTGAGAAAGCCATCACCCAGTGCTCATCTATCACATGAGCCAGATCGCTCAACTGTGACAGGGAGGTCCACTTGGGCCTTTGGCCCCTTTTCATCTGGAAGGGGTGCTGATCCCTATCCTGTTTCAAGGGCTGGTCCCCAGGACTTACATTCTGCCCCACTCCGCTGATGCTCCAATCCCCATTCTGCCCACCTTTGCCCACCATCTGAAGCACCCCTGGACAAAAATCACCCCAACACCCCTTCTCCTTCTAATATGGATGCTTAGGCCAACGCCAAGGCACTATGCTAGTTTTTTATTTTTATATTATAATTCCTTTATTTTGGCACATAGCAAATCAAAGATGCGTGGAGGACCCCCTTCTTGGGGTGGGCACCACTGATACTAAAAACACCCCTAATTTTCCAGGCCTAAGTTTTGCTTGGTAGTCAGAAATTGCACCAAAAATCATTGGAATGTGAAAAGCATACATGAGGAGGATTGTCATTTGAAGAGGTCTTTTTGACGAGTGTTATAATTTGGCAGTATGTGAGGGATACACCAAAGGGTTTTGGCTCAGGGTTCAACCCACTGAGCAACTAGGATCAATGATGTGATGATCATTGCCCTGAAAATAAAAGAATAGACTTATAAAATGAATATGGAGCACTTGCTCCCACAACTCTTCTTTATTAATATATTTTATACAGCTGATTCTCACCTTTCTGCTAACTCTAAATCTACAAAAACAAACCTCCTCGATCATCTCATCCCACTTATATCATAGCAACTTTGGATGATACCACTTACATGGCTTAGCAACTCAATTCGCCATATCTCATTGGTTACATCAATTCTTCATTTGTTAATCTCATGACGCCCAATTCAGAAGCAATTTTCCAACAACCCAGTATCGCCTAAATTCAAGGCGCTTGGATTACCATTATTCATCAATCTTAGTGGATCGATCTGTCCCACCCTCATTGTCATGGAAGCAGTTAATAAGAATTAGACTGGGCTCAGTCAGGGTGTGTGAGCACCCAGTGGAGAGCCCAGAATGCCAAGCGCACAGAAATCCATGAGACTAGAAGAAGGGGAGATCTATTGGGGATGTGAGGAAAGCAAATGTTCATTAATGTACTGAAGGCTCCCAAGGCAAACCAGATGGTTGCAATGGGGCAACCGCGAGTCTTGTGGGGGCAACCCCCAAGGGCGGGAGAGGCGGGGAGGATGATGACTCCTCCAGAGTTCATGGTTGCTGGCCTTCAGTTTTGAGTAGGTGAATCTGTGCACCAGAGAGGGGTGGCACAGGGCCCATCACGTGGACAGGGGTGCTGTTGGAGGGGAAAATGGACCTGCGATGAGAGTTAGGGCTGAGCCTCCCTTGGGTGGGGAGCTCTGGAGCCCTCAGGTGGGTGGGATTAGTGGTGGACAAGCCAGGTGTGGGGGCTGAGCTCATGGGCATTGGGGTGGGGGCGCCCTGAGGCTGCTCTGATAGGAAAGCAGTCTCAGGAATCCCAGCGGTGAAGCAAACGGATGGGTTTGCATTAGATGGGTATGAAAAAATGGATGGATAATCAACTCCATCATCAAGAATGAGGCAGTTTACAGCAGATATAATCCACCGCCGTGTGGCAGGGTTGAGCAACTGGATGACCCATTCAGCAATCATTGGGATGATTATTTGGGTGGCAGCGCGCTTTGCTGGATCAATTGGCGGAATTTATGTAAAAAAAACAAACAGGTGGAGTTTGCAGCAAGGCGCTTGGAGTATTTGGGCTTTTTCAGCGCAAAGTGTGGGAAAAATAGAGAATGAATTGACAACTGCTCCTTGGCAGGGCAGTTGCCTTAAGTATTGGGAGAATTGCATAGTGGGAATGCTGAGGGATTGGGTAATTGGGGATCAGCGATGGAATTTGGTTGGCTGATGGGTGGGGGGTGGAGGGATGCCCAAAATCTTGGCAAAAATCAAAAAAAAACTTTTTCAGTTTTTTCTGAATTTTAGGCCAGACCAGGTTGATGGTACCAATCCAGGCCTTGACCATTTGAGTCAGGCTGTTCACATGGTTCAGATTTCCCAGATTTGTCCTGGGGCTGTGGCCTTGGTGCTTGGTCATCTGCAACCCAGTCTGAACTCTTGATCTGATTGTTTATGCGATCCAAATTTCTTGGATCTGTCCCAGGGGTAGGGGCAACTGGTCCAAGTCACTTGTAACCTGGTTCAAGACCCAAATCAAGTTCCAATCTGATTTTTGGACCTGGCCAGTCTGGACCGGCTCTGTTAGCCCAGAATTTGCAGACCAGGCTCTGATACTAGCACTGGCTATTTCCTCGAAATTTTGGTATGTTTTCCCTAAGAGTGAGGGTCCCAGGGGCCCACCCATGGCCCCTAGCCTGCATAATCTCCTGGCAGGTCCCCTCATTAATCTTACCAGGGTTGAGGAGGGGGAGGGAGAGATCTGATTATCTTTAGGAGGAAGGGCAGTCACCCAGCGCTCATCAACCACATGTGCTAGGTTGCTCAACTGCGACAGGGGGTCCACTTGGGCCTTTGGTCCCCTTTTTGTCCAAAAGGGACGCTGCTCCCTATTCAGTTGTAGGGGCTGGTCCTCAGGACTTACACTACCCTTTCTTTTTTTGACAGGGAGGAGGCCCCCACCTGGGTCATGGACCAGGGCATAGTTCTTGTGCCTCTCTGGGAGCTTTATGGCCAGGATGGCTGCGATCTTCTGGGGGGACAGGGGGCTGCCAGGTGGGAGTTGTGGAATTCTTCTATCAGGTCCTTGCAATTTGTGCAATTGCATGCACTCACCTAGCTGTTCTCATAAGAGGGGTAGCCTTTCCAGGCAACCAGGTATTGAACAGATCTGCGGGACCTCTGGGAAGCCAGGATAGCCTCCACCTCCACTTCCTGGGATTCCCAAATGAGGATTGGCTCTAGTGATGTTGGCCTTTTCCCTTTGAAGGGGGTCAGGAGGAGGTGTGGAAGACGTTATGTTGCTTCCAGTGAGTGGGCAGCTTCAAATGATAGGCTCCATTTCCTAAGTCTTTCTCCACCTCAAAGGGTCCAGAGCGTTTGGCTGTAAGTTTCTGGGTGGGGGCTTTTAAAGGAAGATTGCAGGTGTCCAGCATAACGAGGGAGCCAACTTCAATCTCATGTCCAGGGAGGCGCTTCCAGTTAGCAAACTTTTTGTAATCCTTGATAGACTTTCTCAAATGTTCATGAACCAGGTTGTGTGTCTCGCGGCGTGCACACATGCGGTCTTCAGCTGCAGGGACTGCTGAGGAGAGAGCTGGGGGGCCAATTTGTAAGGAGGGGTTGTAACCCTGGGTGGCCTCAAAGGAGGAGAGGTTGGTCAAGTAGTGGAGTGAATTGTTATACGCAAACTGTGCAAGGAGCAGATCCTTAGACCAAGTGTCCTGCAAGGCTGTTGCATAACAGTGCAGGTACTGCTCCAGTACCTGGTTTACCCGCTCAGTCCTCCCATCAGACTGGGGGTGGTAGGCAGTAGATCTGCAGGGCTTGATTTTGAGGAGGGTTAGCAACTCTTCCCAGAACTGAGTGGTGAACTGGGGTCCCTGGTTGCTCACTATCTCTTTGGGGAGACCAAACATGGCAAAAACATGGTTGAAAAATAAATTTGCGGTCTCTACAGCATAATAGAGGAGAGGCAGGGGATGAAGAGCGCAAACTTGGTAAATTGATCAATGACTACCATGATAGCATCTGAGCCATTAGAGGGGGGGAGCTCCACGATGAAGTCCACCTAAACTGAAGTCCATGGGCCTTCCGCCTGCTGCAGGGGGTGTAGCAACCCCTTATTCCCAGAATGGTCCAATTTTGCCTGGGTGCAGGTGAGACAGCGGGAGATCCAGGAGGGAATGTCCTTTGAGGACCCTGGCCAATTATAAGTTTTCTTTATGAGATCTGCGCACTTCTTGATACCAGGGTGCCTAACAGTCTGGGGGACATGGTGTTCCCTGATAACACAGTTGTGTAGATGGGGGGACCCAAACTCAATCATGGAACCAGATGGTTCCCTCCTGCAAAGTGTATGGGGCTCTCTTCCAACTCAAAGACTCTAGGTCAGTATAGAGCTCTAACCATTCAGGGCAACAGGTCTGGGAAGCAAGGACGTGGAGGAGGAGCGGGGCATCAGGGGCAAGATCAGCAAAAGCTACCGTCAGGGGGGTCAAGGAGAGTATTTGGGAGGGGGCACTACAGTAGTAAGCTCTAGCAGGTCCTCTCCACCATTGAGTGATAAAAATGGGTTCCAGCTGAGCATGTCCAGCAGCACATTCAGGGGGCCTTTTGTGAATTCATATTTAAAAGAAAACCCACATAGGTCCTGGTATGTGCGAGTTTGCTAATGCCCCAACTTCTGGGGTTTGCAGTAGTATAGTAATGCCTTTTGATCACTCTGAATGGTGATTTTGTGCTGGGCGCCCTGCAGGAGGTATTGCCAGTGGGTGAGTGACCATGCCACTGCCGCTAGCTCCTTGTCATATATTGGCCACACTTGTTCTGTGGAAGTGAATTCATGGGAGTAGTAGGCCACTGGGTGCTCGACCCCCTCATGCTCCTGTAGCAGCATGGCGCCCACCATAACTGATGAGGCGTCGCAGGCTACAATGAAGGGGTGTGAGGTGCCAGCATGCCGCAGGACTGGGGCGGTGAGGAAAACTCCTTGATAGACTCAAAGGCCTGCTGGCATTCTTGGGACCACTTGAAGGGGGAGTTCTTCCCAGTGAGGGGGTGAAGGGGTGCTGCCAGTTGGGCGAGGGCTGGGGAGAATTTTTTAAGAAGTAGATGGTGCCAAGGAAACTTCAACGTTGTTTCTGTGAAGTAGGGGTAGGCCAAGGCTGGATCACCTCGAGCTTAGAGGGGGAACAAATATCCATCCTTCAGGATGAGGTTACCTAAGAAGGTCACTTCATCCTGGAAAAATTTGCACTTTGAGGGTTTTATGAAGAGCACTGCTTTGTGGAGGGCTGCCACCACTGCTTCTAGATCCTTGGCGTGCTGCTCTGGGGTAGGAGAGTGGATCAGAATATCATCAATGTAGGCTGCAGCACATGAGAAGTGCAAGTCCCTAAGCACATCATCAATGAGGTGTTGGAGGGTGGCCAGAGCGTTCTTCAGTCCAAAGGGCATCGCTCTGAATTGAAAAAGACCCTGTGGGTGCAGATAGCTGTGAGCCACTCTTGTCCCCTCGCCACCTCTCACCTGGTTAAAGGCGTTCACCAGATCCAACTTTGAGAAGACCCAGGATTTGGCAATGGCTTGGGCAATGGTTTGCTCTAAGGGCAGCGGGTAGGGGTCAGGGATGGTGATGTTGTTGAGGTGGCCATAGTCAATGCAAGGGCGCAGGGTGCCATCTGCTTTCTGAGTGAAAACTATGGGGGAGGCAACAGGTGAAGATTTCTTGATAAGCCACCCCTTCTCTAACATCTCGTCTAGCCAAGTCCCCAAAGCCTTGTCCTCTTTCTCAGTGTAGGGGTAGAGGGGGCAGTTGATCTTGACTAGATCAACTGTCAGCTGAAATGTTAGGTCATATTTGGAGTGTAGGGGGAGCTTGGAAGCCAGCGACATGTCAAAGATGGACTTATAGGGGGTTAGGAAGGGTGGGAAGTCTGAAGGGAGGTCAATAGGTTTGGGATCCGGGGGGAAATGGAGCCAAGGGATGTGCCCAGGGGGAGGGTTTTCAACAAGGGAAACTCTCCACTCAACTTGAGGTTTGAGAAAACAAGGAGTTATTTGCAAGATTAATGTGGACCTGCTGTCACCATCACCAGCCCACCCCCAGGATCACGGGGTAGAGCAAGTCCTGTACAGCTGAGAAGTGGTCACTAAACCCAAAGTCATGAATGGAGAAGTGCAATGGGCGTCATATGCGGTAAGACTTCATGGGTTCTGATGAGGCGCCCAGGACCAATGAGGCTTCTTCCATCGCCAGGTCCAAGGAATGCGCCACACTGAGGTCAATAAAGTTGCCTGCCGCTCCAGTGTCAAGGAGGGCTTTCACAGTAAATTCACTGAACTCTGAGGGGAAAGAGATAGGGAACAAGAAGTAAGCTTGATCCTCTTTATTGGGGTGGATGAGAGAGAGGGCAGCCGAGGAGGGGGCATGACCCATCATCAGAAGAGATTGACCAAGAGGCGCCAGGCTGGTCTGTAACTGGGGAGGGGTTTCTGCTTCATCCTTGTCCCAAATGGGGCAGGCAGGGGTTTATGCATACACCCAGATACTCTCTCCAAGGGGGGCCTCCAAGTTAACTGGGGGGGTGATAGCGCCATGATGGGCAGGCTCTGAACTCTGGGGGATTGAGGACCCACTCTCCTGATCTGGGGTGAGAGCAGGGGGTGCAGCAGGCAGGGGTTTTCTGAGGGGAGGGTACCCAAGGTGGGTACAGAGGGGGCGCAGAGGGCGGCGAGGCCTGGGGGATGCTTCCCTTGGCTGCGACCACTGGCAGGGGGATAGGGGGTGGCATGCGGCACCTCAAGAGCTGCAAAAGCAAATGTGGGGGTTATGGAAGGGCCTGGCCCCAATTGCACGAGCCACAGAGAATGCAATTTCTAAGGACCCAGGGAGGGGGTCCCAAGATGCATGGGCAGCCGCAGTGGGGTCCAAGGCAGCTCAGAAGGTGGAGATGGCAATTTTGGGAGGGATGGGCACTGTGGGGGCCAGGACTGTGAAGGCTTCGATCAGGGAGGGTAGATCCATGGCTGTCTGTCCTAGTGTGAAGAGATGGAGGAGGCGCGCTGGTCTAGACTCAGGGGCCTGGACTGCCAAAGTGACCAGCACCAGTAGGAGGTGGGGTTCCCAGACTTAGCAGCAGAGCGGAGCACTCCCCTGACCCAGCGGTGGGCATCCCCATCTAGGGTATCAAGAGAGCTACACTCTGCTGGGCATCAGAGGGAAGGGGAGATTTTCCCCATCAGCGGTGAAGCGCACCTGAAGTTCTTCCAGGACACCTAGGATTAGTCAGCCACTTCATCAGAAGGGATAGGGGGACTCCCAACCCTATCATGTTGACTGATGGGGTGATACTTGTCACTAGGGCTTGGAAGGGCAGGGACCAGGTTAACACAAACTGGCGGTATGCTCAGATGAACGAGGCAGCCAACCAGCAGGAGAAGGCCAGGTCACAAAGAGAGAGTACGTTTAGGGTAAGGGCATAGGCCAATGCTTTGCCAGTGTCAGCGAGGAGGGCAGAGAAGGCTGAGGTTATTAGTAATTTCATTATGTCATGGAAGCAGCTGATAAGAATTAGACTGGGCTCCCAGTCAGGGTGTGTGAGCACCCAGTGGAGAGCCCAGAATGCCAAGGGCACAGCGGTCCATGTGACTAGAAGAAGGGGAGATCTATTGGGGATGTGAGGAAAGTAAATGTTTATTAACATACCAAAGGCCCCCAAGGCAAATCAGATGGTTGCAATGGGGGCAACCACGAGTCTTTTGGGGGCAACCCTCAAGGGTGGAAGAGGTGGGGAGGATGATGACTCCTCCAGGGGTTGCAGTTGCTGGCCTTCAGTTTTGTTAGGTGAATCTGTGCACCAGAGAGGGGTGGCACAGGGCTTACCGCGTGTGCAGGGGTGCTGTCAGAGGGGAAAACGGACCTTTGACAAGCATTAGGGCCAAGCCCCTTGAGCAGGGTACTCCAGAGCCCTTAGGTAGGTGGGACTAGCTGCGGATGAGCCAGGTGTGGGGGCTGAGCTCACGGGCATTGGGGTGGGGGCACCCTGGGGGCTGCTCCAATAGGGGAGCAGTCTCAGAAATCCCAGCAGTGAAGTGAATGGATGGGTTCACATTAGTTGGGTACATGAAAATGGACAGAGAATCGACTCTGCTATTAAGAATGAGGCAGTTTACAGCGAATATGATCCACTGCCACATGGCAGGGTCAAGCAACTGGATGACCCATTTGGTGATCATTGGGATGATTATTTGGGCAGCGGCACACTTTATTTGATTGATTGGTGGAATTTTGTAAAAAACAAACAGGCAGAGTCCACAGCAAGGTGTTCAGGGTATTCGGGCTTTATTTAGTGCAAAGCATGGGAAGAATAGAGAATGAACTGACAACTGCCCCTCATCAGGGCAGTTACCTTAAGTATTGAAAGAATTGCATAGTGGGAATGCTGAGGGATTGGGTGATTGGGGATCAGCAATGGGATTTGGTTGGCTGATGGGTGGGGGGTGGTGTCATGTACACATGACATCATAGTGGGGGTCAACCCCAAAGACAAAGCTGGGCGCTTGGAGGCCCAAAAGGTTAAGCTACAGGGCCTCCCAGACCTGAAGCACACCCTAGACCAGCGCTGGGTAAGGGCAAAATATGCCCAGGTTGGTCCTAGTGGGGTGCCAAGTGCCCAGCCCCTGACAGCAGCTCAAGCGTTAAAGCAAACTATCTACCATATTAAGGCGGATGGTTCAGTTTGCTTAGTTTTAGAACAAGGGTTTGAAACCCATTCCAGCTATGAAATAATGTGCTCAGGTCAAATCCAACTTCAGTTGAAAACTTGAGTGAAGTCAGTTTTGGCCTATTTTACTAACTCAGATGGCAGTTTTGCCCTATTGGTGAGCCGCTGCTTGGGACCACTGCGGCATAACCCCAATTTCCCTATCTGAGCTTAAATACATTTTTCCTGACCAACATTCCTTGTTGGTCGACTTCCCAAATAAACCTATCCCCTGATATAAGTCTTTTTTATTTTATGATATTCAGAACGCTCCTGTGCGTGAACCTCTTTGAGGAGGTCTCACGTTACATTCCACTTGCCATTGCAAGTGCCATTCTGCTCTCCCCTCATGCACTGTTTGTCCTCCCAGGATCCCTCCAACCTGGGCCGCCTAAATCTGTCCAATATGTGCACCACGTTGCCCTTCTATGGGGTTTAATTAAGATATTTGCTATATTATGCCTCAGCAGTTATTGCTCCAGCACCCTCTGCTGGTCTCTAATCTCTCTGGCACTAACGGCTAGTTACCTGGTGTTGGGCCTGTGCACTGAGCACCGCCACGCTGGGAACTGGAGAGTTATAGACACTCTCCTTACATTATTCAACCAATCACCTTTTCTTATGTGCACAAATTTTTTTTGCGTGGAACTTTTCTGAAGTGGAAACAGTGGCCATCATCTGTAAGCTCCAGCTGTCATTAGCCACACCGCTGTTTCCTCATTTTTCGAAGGTTGGAGCAACTTGGCTTTATTTTGGTTGCCTCCAACTGGAAAGTATCCACCCTTTCATGTTCATACCTGGTGGAGTTGGACACTTCGATGTCTGAAAGTCATGATTTTCCTACTTTCCACCAAAATTACTAAATTTCATTCTGAGAAACAAATTTTCCATCACCAGCGCATTCAGACAATGCCGGCAGGATCAGCGCAGATGGGCCTGGTGGTGTTGGCCTTGGATAACGTTGGGCATTCTGTCACAGTTTCAGGGATAGGATCATTTGCGTCTAAAAACATGTTTTATAATGAAACCCTGGCCTCTATCTTTGAACCTTTTATTTGTTCATATGGCTTGGATGAGGACCCTCTTCCTGTGTATCAAATTACCCCTGAGAACCCACGGTTGACCTCTACCATGATACAGCGCACTCAGGAGGTGGAGAAGGAACTTCGTTTCAGATATAATTAAGTATATGCACCTGCAGAAGGCATGGTGGGGTATGTGGCCTCAGTATTAAGAGTGGCCAAATATCCCACTCCCTTTTTGATTCCCAAACCCATTCTGTGTGCAGGCTTGAGCTAGATGATGAGAACTTTAATGAAGTGTTGTCATTATCTTCAATAAATAAAGACCATTCAGGGTATTTTCTATTGACTGCCACTCTCTCCTCGCCTTTAGGGAAACTCACCACTACTATTTTGGTGGATACTGGCGCTACTGGAAACTATTTGGACCAGTACTTAGCTGACTACCTTGGGCTGAGTTACTTGCCAGGTGATGTGGTTAGAGGAGGTGCGTCCCTAGGTATTCCCACTCTGAAGACCATTGGAACAGTGGATAAAAGGTTGGCAAGTACCACTTGTCTGACCACTTCAGTTTGATTAAAACCTCCTGTTCCCTATCATTTTGAGTGTGGAATGGTGGAGGAAGTTTGACATAAGAACTAACCTGAAGGAGAATACCTTGTCTCTCACCATGAATAATGGTCACACATTTGTTGTGCCTTTGTCCAAAGAATATGCCCCAGGCAACTTGCCCCACTGTCCCCACCGTATCCCTTATGTCCTTGCCTCAATGCAGAAGCCCTCAGTGGAAATCCCTATACCTTCTTGCTTGGAGGGTTTGTAATCCTCTTTTGATGCAGCATCTGCCAACGCACTCCCTGAGCACTCTGAGTTTGATTGTGACTTCAAGCTCACAGTGGATTTAGTGCGTATCTCTTCTCCTATTTACCCATTGACTGTCTGGAAGGAAGAGGCGTTGGATGTGCGGGTGAAAGAACAGTTAGTCAAGGGTGCGATTGTTCATTGTACCTCCCCTTGTATGCTCCCCCTTACTCTTCGTGGAGAAGTCTGATGGTACCTTACACCCATGCATAGACTATGGTAACCTTAACAACGTTAATGTACCAAACTCCATCCCATCCCTTTGGATTCCCAGATTGCACGCTATGTGGAGAAGGAAAAGGTCTTCTCCAAATTGGATTGCTTAAATGCGTTTAATCAGATTCAAATCAAGAAGGGCCAGGCGTGGCTGACCCCATTCCATACCTGAAAAGGAATTTTCCAGCTTTGGGTTATGCCCATTGGGCTTGAAAATCCTGCTATATTTTAACGCCATATTGATGCAGCTTTGGGGGACCTGCTGGGGGTATGCATGGTAGATTACATGGAGGATATTTTGGTGTTTTCCCCTGACAATGATTTCCATTCAGTATACCTTCAGCAGGTGGTAGTGTGTTTAATTGCTGCCAACCTTAAGCTGGAGATCATTAAGTGTGAGTTATTTAAGTCTCAGGTTACCTTTCTGTGCAACCTTATGTTTGACCAATGGTACATGATAACTTCAGACAAGGAGAAGGCAATTTGTGATTAGCCCACTCCAACTTTAGTTAAGGAATTGAGGAGTTTTTGGTGATGTGTATGTTCCTTAAGAAATTTACACTAAATCTTTCTGAAGTTGCCACACCTTTATCTAAGGTAAATGGGCAGTGCTCCAGTGATCCTCAACCTTTCAGGATTAAATCCAAGCGTTAAAGTATACTTTGCTGTCCACATCCATCCTTTGCCATGTTGGCCCCAACAAATAGTTCATTGTTGCTTCAAATGCCTCCAAGTTCACCATAGCAGCTGCCTTATTACAATTAGGCAAAGATGGAATAGAGCATTCAGTGATATATTTTCCTAAAAAGATGTCTCTACCAGAGTCAAACTATGCTGTATGTGATAAAGAGTCATTAGAAGTAATTGAGGCGCTGACATATTGGCATCATCACTTGCATGGATCATCTCAACCCTTCCGCATATGTACAAATCACCATGCCTTATTGTATTACCATGCACAAAATGTCTAAACCTTATGGCAAACCCGTTGATTTGAGACTCTTTGTTTGGATTTCCCTATTAAGAGTAAAGCCTTGATTAGGTATTAATTATTTAGTTATAGTTAATACTAATAATCTTTAATAATTAACTTTACTATTAGACCTATATTATACTAGGTCTAAGATACTTATATGAAGCAACAAGCAATTATCATCAATTACACTGGACTTATGAACTAATGAATCAGTTAACAAATCTGAATTACTCTCCAAGTGATCCACTGATGGGATTAAGCAAGCTTGATGCAAGCATTGCATTATTCCTGATTATCCTGATCTATCTGATCTTTAATTTATATATTAACCTTGATATTTTATTTAACCTCCATCTATTAAACTTTCCTAAAACTATAAATAGTACTACATATTTCCAGAATAAAGTAACTTTCTTTGCATTAATTTACTATTTGAAGTTCAATTGGCATATTTATATTTGGATTTCAGTGTAAAATTCAACAATCATTATTTTCAGCCCGCAGGAACCTCTGAACCATCATAAGTTAGTTTAAGTATTAGGAAACTTATTTGGACATCTGAACCTCTAATAAAGGTTTAATTTTATAATATTTATATATTGGATTTCAGTGCACAATCCAAGACTGTCCACACCTTAAGTGAGCTTTAAAAGACCTAACTTAATTTATTATCAGATTCAGTGCAAATTCTGACACTGGTGCTCTCTGCCAGGTACCTTCTGAGCCACACAAAGTATCCATCTATACTAATGACATATAATGAAACTAAAACCACTTCACTACATTCCTGTGGAGGAGTTGGAGATAATTTACCATGAGAGTTTTGACCAACTATAACTCATACAGCTATTTCAGAAAACTTGAACATTTTGTATGATGGACTACCCATATTAATGACAAAAGGAATGGAAGAATTGAACAGTGAAATACACTGGGTACATGATTTTCATTACTGTAAAGATCTACTTGATCTAATTGGCAATTATGCTGAAAATGCTGTCTATCAAGTAGCAGTATGCATAAATGAAGTTGAGGATGAAGCTATTAACCCAATTCTTAATTCCCTAGATGAAATCTATCATATATATTATAATAAGATGAAGCAACTTGTAAAGACACGCTGTCAGTATTATGGTCCTATTCCCAAACTAACCTGGAATAAATTACTCAATCTTGGACTTGTACAAGCTAAGCAACTAGATAATGCTAGTCAAATTTACAACTCTGTTAATGAAGCTTGCCAAAATTCAGAAAATTTACTTGAACCAGTTATGGAGAAGGCCATTTCAACTGAAAACGAATTACAGGATGAGACTAATAATTTATCCAACAATCAAATTTATAATGAGGAAATGAACTCTAAGATGGATGAATCAATCTTCATTCAAATCCTAACATTGGATGAGACTGATAATCTGTCCAAAAATGAAATTAATAAGGAGAAATTAACCCTCACGATGGATAATTCAATCTTAATTGAAAATCTGACCTTGGATGAATCTAATAATCTGTAAAAAATGAAATTAATAAGGAAGATTAACTCCCACAATGAAGAAATCAACCTTACTTTATAATCTGGCTTTGGACGAGAGTAATAATCTGTCCAAGGATACAAAAGCCAAAATCTATTTCCCCATTAATTCTCAACATTTTAATAATTATTCACATTTTACTAACGATTTAGGTAGCCCCATTTATGGTAAAATGTTCAAACCTCCTGATTTTGGCCCTAGAACTAAGTCAACCCATGAATTTGGCCACCCAATTGATTTAAATTTAACCACCTGATCTAACCATTAGAAATGAAGATAATTCTAATACTGCCCAATCTTTCAAATTTTATAACTCCCCACAATTGGCTGAATTTGTGGTTACTCAGCTAAACCTAGTTTATGGAGAAACTCCACCTGGAGAGATGTTGGATCTTATAAAGTTAAACTCCAACTTTCAGAATGAGGATTATTGTCCAAAAATAGATTTAAGTGCCAAACCATCTAATTTATTAACCTACTCTAATCATTCAGACAATTTCTGCTCATATTTTAACCAAAAACATGGATATTTATCTAAGAATCTTTATCTAAAAAACTAATTCACCTGATTTACTCTCTATGCATTTGATTTAATACCCAATTTGCCATTCCAATCTTGAGCTGCAGCTAGAAACTCAAAATCCTTTAACCTATCTCAGCAACCTTGAGAGTATTTTAATAAAATGACTCCAGACTGATAACTCAAAGTCTCAATGATCCCTCTGAATGACAAATATTCAGCTAATCTAACTCTGTAGTTTAAGAAATTTAGCCAATGATATCAACTATCATATCCAGTTAAAAACTGATAATGCCTTTAAATAAAGCAACTGCCGCCCCCAGTTGAGGCTTGGAGGGGGCTCTGTTAGGATTTTTCCTATTAAGGGTGAAACCTCAACTAGGTGTTAATTATTTAGTCATAGTTAATATGAATAGTCTTTAATAACTAACTATACCATTAGATCTATATTATAACAGGCTTAAGATTATTATATGAAGCAAAAAGAAATTCCCATCAATTACACTGGACTTATGAACTAATGAATCAGTTAACAAATCTGAATTACTCTCCAATTGATCCACTGATGGGATTAAGCAAGCTTGATGCAAGACTTGAATTATTCTGATTATCCTGATCTATCTGATCTTTACATTACAATTAACCTTAATATTATATCTATCCTCCATCTTTTATACTTCCCTAGTACTATAAATAGTAAAAATATTTTCATAATAAAGTAACTTTACTTGCAGTACATTTGCTCTTTTAAGTTCAATTTGGCATATTTATATTTGGATTTCAGTGTAAAATTTAACTATCATTATTTTCATCCTGAAGGAACCTCTGAACCATCACCAACTGGTCAAGTTTTAATATTAGGGAATTTATTTGGACCTCTGACCTCTAATAAGGGTTAATTCCTATATAATATTTATATATTGGATTTCAGTGCGCAATCCAAGACTTTACTCACCTTAAGTGAGCTTTAAAGGACCTAAATCAATTTATTATTGGATTCATTATAAATTCTTAAACTCTTGCCCAATTTTTGTTTTCTTTTTAGTTTACTAAGGGCAAGGTGAATGTTTTGGCGGATGCTTTGAGCTGCAACCCTGCATTAGCTCCCAATCTTAAGGAGGTTGAGATGCATAATATCAACTTAATGATTCAACTGGGTGCCATTTTGTCTCAACTTTTCTTTCCATTGGCCAATGGGACAGCGCTCACTCCTTTGAAAGATGCAGATTTGTTATGTTCAGAAAGGTAATCCTTTCTCAGCCTTTGTCAACTGAATATACTATGGTCCTTGCCAAGAGTGCATTAGATCAGGAGGACATCACCAGAGACTATCATGTAAAGGATGAGATGGTGTGGTTTCAGGGGTGCCTATGGATTCCTGCTGGACCACTCCATCTGAAAATTATCTGGGACCATCATGATGGAATCACAGTTGGTTATCCTGGGAAGGTGAAGACCCTTAAGCTTATCTGCTTCACTTACAATTGGAAGGGATTAGCTGTTCAGGTAGGCAGGTATTGTAAAAAGTTTCTAGTCTGCAACCAAATGAAACCAAATTGCCAGCCTCTAGTGGGGTTGCTGATACCAGTTAAAAAGGCTAAGGGGCATTATACTTCCCTACTGGTTGATTATATTGTAGAATTGCCTTTATCTGATGGCTAAGATGCTATCATGGTGGTGGTGGATCATTTAATGAAGTTCACCCACTTTATCCCTTGCAGAATCATATTCACCAAGGCTGAGATGGCTAGGCTTTTTGTTACTAATGTGTTTGCTCTTCATGGGGTCCCTTAAAATATAAATAGCAACTGGAGACCCCATTTACCTGTGTCTTTTGAGAAGTGTTGTGTAAGGCTCTGAAAAATCTATCCCTGCTGTTCAACTGTCTATCACCCCCAATCAGATGGGCAGACTGAGCAGGTGAATTAGTGCCTTAAACAGTTCCTTTGGTGTTACACTGCCACAGATCATTCAGATTGAGTTTCTCATCTCTCTATGACCCAATTCAGTTATAACAATGCCCAACGGGCATCAATTGGTTGTTTTCCTTTCTTTGCCAACTATGGCTTCAAACCCACCTTCAACATGGAGCCCAGTTGTGGATCTAAGTTGAAAGTGGTGGTGTACTTTGCAAAATTGATCAAGAAAGTACACCAGGGGGTGAGAACAAATTTAGATGCAGCCATGCAGGCTTACAAGGAGAATGCTGATGATAAAAGATGAGTTGGACCAGCATATAAGGGGGTCTCATGATGCTGGATGCTAAAAGTATTCCAATCAAGCAAACATGCAAAAAACAAGGACTAAAGAGGATAGGGCCATACCGCATTGTCATAAAGTTGGGCTATGACTTATACAAGAAGATTTTCCCCTTTGTTATGGATCTTTTCCATCTTTTATAAAAGCAAGTTGACGTTGTTTGAGGGCCCTCACTATAGACTACAAAGGCTTATCTTGTGGATGGGGCACCAGTGTGGGAAGTTGAGGAGATTGTTGCATATTTTCAGGTAAGAAGAAGACTTGAGTATCTTGTTTTCTGGAAGGGATTTGATGCAGCAGAGAATAGTTGGGTCCCAGCACATAACTGCGCTAATGACTAAGATCTAATTGTAGCCTTCCACCAGCATTTCCCTGAGGCTTCAGGATCAAAGACCAAGCAAGCCGTTGCTGCCATGAAGCTGGCCCCTGCCCATAAAAACCTTTCCTTGGTGAATGCCCCTGGAGGGGGCTAAAGCCCAAAAAGAAGGAGAGGGTAATGTCATGTTCACATGACTGATTAAAGGCACCAACATCAAGGACAAAGCTGGTTGGCAGGGGGTCCAGAAGGTTAAACTTCAGGTCCTTCCTGATCTCAAGCACTCCTTGGACCAATGCTGGGTACAGGCAAGGTATGCCCCTGTTAGTACAAGTGAGGTGCAAAATGCCCAGCCCCTTGTTTCAGCTCTTGCATTAAAACAGATGAGCTATATGTTGAACAATGACAGCACAATTCAATTAATTGGTAAATGGAGGTTTTAGACCCATTTGATTTATGAAATTTCCAACTTGGGTCAGCCTTAACTCTAATCAATTACTCAAGTTTGGAATATTTCAAAGTATACTACCTATCAGATGGAAGTGTGCACCTATTGGTGAAACTTGGCTTAGCACCACTTTCTCTGATAGATGATTCCTCCAAGTTTGTTTTACTATGATCCTATAAACCAATATTCCTCTTTGTTTGTCACTTCTCATAATAAACACTCCATTCGTTTTACAGTTTATTTTATGTTGACTTGGCACACCTGTGCATGAACCTTTTTGAGGAGGCCTTGCATCATGTTAGCCAAATTTTTAGTTTTAAAATTTCTGCAGCATCATTTACACCGTGGGCCTGCCCAGTTCCTCTCCAAACCAGGGCTCCCGTGCATACAAGCCCCATTTAAAGCATGTTATGAAAGGCACTTTGGGCCACAGCCAAGTTTTGCTCTTAGTTTGATCCCTCCTTTTTAGTATCATGATAAACACCCTTACCCTAGGTCGCTGTAGCTCTAGCTCCCTCTGCTGGGCTACTTTATGTTCACACTGACTACAAGTTCCCTTACATTGGCCTTGTGCACTGAGCACCACCACGCAGGAAATGGGAGAGTTATAGATACTCTCCTGACACCAATGGCCATATGGTGGGAAAGTTTCCCTTAATGGATGCTTTCATGAAAGCTCAATTTTGTAGTTTGATTACTTTCCTGGTTTCCCCAGTAGGTCTTCCGCCAGATTATCCAATTGCATTGATGTGATATCAGAGTATTTTTGACTCTGAGAAGGCGGACCATCTTTCCCCACATACAGAATCTGACTTGGGTTTCTGGACCATGGTGCAGGTGATAAACAGAAATTGCTCACTGTACCCACATATAGCAGAGGAAGAGGCTGCCCTCAATGCATGGTTAGATGACATGCTCAAGTTGGGTTGATTGTTCCAAGAGACATCCCTGGTTGCCTCTCACATTGTCTTCACCAAGAAGGCAGATGGTTCCCTTTGTCCTTAAATAGATTACAGCCACCTTAATAAGATCACAGCCCATAATCTCTACCCACCAACTTTAGAACAGACAATCAGCCAAGCAATTGCTAAGTTGCACATGTTCTCAAAACTCAATCTAGTTAATGCCTTTAATCAAATTTGGGTGAAGGGATGTTAGGAATAGCTTACAGCTATCTGGACAAAAAGAGGTATATTTCAATTTTGAGTAATGCCTTCAGGCTTAAGAATGCACCTGTAACATTCCAAAGGATTATTAATAGTATGCTGGGTGATCTTCAGTTCACCTGTGCAGTTGTATATTTCAATTATATCTTGGTACACTCCCCTAACCCAAAAACCATGAGAAGGACCTGGAGGCAGTAGTAATTGCCTTTTATAAGGTGGGTCTGTTTATCAAGCCATTAGAATGTGAGATTTATCGGGAAGAAGTCACCTTTTTGGGCAATCTTGTCTTGAAAGATGGATACATGATCCCACCCAGCAAACTGTATGTTATCCACAAATAGCCAACAATAACTACTAAAAGCAGTTGAGAAGCTTCTTGGGTACTATTATATTTTCTAAAAGAAATTCTCTCCTGTCTTGCCCTAGTCAGCTGCCCTCTCCACCCACTCACAGGCAAGAACGTCCCCTTTTTTGGACGCCTGAATGCCAGCATGCATTTGATTCAATTAAGGAGGTGTTTTTATCACCCCCCATCCTTAAGCTTGCAGATCTTCCTAAACCCTACATTGGGTGTGCAATGTATCTTCTGCAACAGTAGGGGCTGTCTTGCTTCAAGAGCATGATGGGTTGGAACACTCAATTGCTTATTTCACCTGCAAGTTCTCATCTATTGAGCAATCCTGAGCCATCTACAATAAGGAGCTGGCAGCTGTGGTGTGGGCCTTGACCCACCGGCGGTATCTCTTGCAGGCGCTCAGCATAAGTTAACTGTGAAAACAGACCATCAAGCTCTTCTTTACTTTCACAAGCCACAGAAGTTGGCACACCACCAGGCCATACTTAACAGAAATTATACAGTTTAATTTCAGATACAAGTTTGTAAAAGGAGCGTTAGATGTACTCTCTGACTTTCTAAGCCATAACTCCACACATTGCCCATCAGAATCAGAGGAGGTAGATTTTATCACAGTTATTCCCCCAACCAAAATCTTGCCCATTGTACCTTCTGTGGTTTCAGCAGTGGACTTAGATCCAGACACACCCCTGATTTTGTAGGTCTTAGCTGCACAAATGCTCTGCAGAAGGGGTGAAACTTTGAAGCGGTTGTCCCTCCCAGCTTTGAAGCACTCCCTGTACTCTCTTGCCAAAGGCTCATTCACTTTCAGTCACAGGTCTGAGTCCTTCCTCTCCTCCAAGCTGAAGGAATTCAGGCCTATTACATTTCTCCAGCAGTTAGGCATCCAGGGAATAAGGAATGCTTTGATTTAGTGAAATGTACCTTTAATTGACCTGGCTTGTCCAAGGATGTGCCAGCCTGAATTGCCAGCTGTGTGACTTGCACATAGAACAAGTCAGACCATTCTGGTAGAAATGGTCTTATTCACCCCTTACAGCAGTCAGAGGGTCCGTTGACATTGGTGTCTGGATTTTATTGTTGAGTTATCCAGCTCCAAGGGGTTCACTGCAGTCATGGTGGTCATTGACCACTTCACTAAATTCTCCTTGTTCTATTCATATTCCTCTGCAATTACCTCTGAATAAACTGCCCACCTATTTGTGCATCATGTATTTTTAAAGTTTGTCCTCCCACAAGAAATTGTCTGCAACCACAGGCCCCAATTTATGGCACAGTTTTGGAATGAGATCTTGGCAACCTTGAAGATTATGCCTTGCTGCTCCAAAGTGTACCATCCACAATCAGATGGTCAAACTGAATGATTCAATCAGATTTTGGAGCAACCTACCTGTGGTGCTATGCTTCAGTTTCATAGGATACCTGAGCGGATGATCTGCCTCTCACGCTTTTTGTATACAATAATGGAACACATGCGTCCACTGGCTTCACTTATATGAAGACACCTTGGGGTATAATCCTTATTATTGAGTGGGCCATGTCTTTGTCCAGAGGTCCCAGCTGCAGCTGATCATGTTCAGCATATTTGGGACACAGTCCTTGGTATGAGAGCATTTAACCAAGGCCATTGGTGAATTCAGGCGGTTTGCTGATCAGAAGCAACTCCTGGCACATGAAATTAAAGTAGCTACACATGTTATGCTTAACATGCGCCATTTGCAGATTCAGGTACCCTTGCATAAGTTTGCAATTAAATGCTCTGGTCCCCACTTGGTGAAAGAAGACTTGGGGAATGGCACTTTCCACTTAAAATTGCCACCTCACAGAAAGCAGCACCCAGTTTTACATATGTCTCAGATGTCCACGTTAAAGAGATAATAATCTCAAATCCAGAGCCCATTGTGATTGAGGATGTGGAAAAAGTTGAAGTGGAGGACATTTCAGCTTCCCGCAAGTCTCAAAGTTCAGTCCAATATCTCATTGTGTGGAAAAGCTATCTGGCCTATAAGGACAGTTGAGTCAGTGCTCAAGATTGTGCCAACAGTATAGAGATGGTTGAAACTTTCCACATCAACCACCCAGATGCCCCCATCCTCCCCCTAAGATTGCTACTTTGATGGCGATCAAGTTTTTGAAGGCCCACAAAAATGTGGCTCTCACTCAGTTCTCTGGTGGTGGCGTCCCCTTTTGGCAAAAGGGAAGGGTAATGTAAGTCTGGGGGAGCACCCTCTCCATTTGGACTGGGTGACATTCCTATTCTTGTCAAGAAGGGAACAAGAAAACATGTTGTTCCCCTCATCTCCCAGATCAACCTCATCCATGTGGTAGATGAGCGTTGGGTAACAGCTCACTCTTTAAGGACCCCACCACCCGCCTGGTATTGACATCAGCTGAATTAGTACAGCTAATCAAGGGTATTTGTGCTGAGCTTTTGGATAGTCAGAATTCTAGAGATGAAGGGTTCAAACAAAATTGAGGGCCATGAGCCTTCAGTATTAAAGCCTGAGAGCCCAAACTTATGGCAGCAAAGCCTAATGGGTGCACAATTGCAAATAATGAAATACCAAATATAGAATTGTTGGTTAAATTGATGGCATTAGGTCATTGAAAAATGCAGCCCACAGGTCAAAACTTACCCTGAACACACCTAAATCCCTACCTAGTAGAAATACTTTGCCAAATTGGATGCCAGAACAACTGTGTGTGGGCTGGTTGGGTATCCCAAACCCATTCCTAACCTCATGGGACTTCCCCTATATGGGATGGCCATGAGAGGTTCTCATGGCCCATCAGGTGAGATGCCATTATTACAGTTATCAAAAACAAAGAGGATTGGCAACTTGGACATCTGGGGTCAAACTGGCTGCGACTCAGCCCACCACTGACCATTTCAAAGTCAGTTCAAACTAAATCATTTTCTCCCTCACTCAAAGTTTGTTAGTTTAGGAGAATCCTTGAGGGTCCCAAACCCAAGTTTTGCTAGGCTATTCCTCAAATCAATCATATACTTAAGCAGTCATAACACACTGAGAAAATTGGCGGTTTATTTCTACTTTTTATTTCCAATAAAATCCTTTTTCCAAAATCTTTCTTTTTACTAAAACAAAATTCAAACTACCTAACCTAAGCCCGTTTTTTAGCTCCCAAAACCACAAGCCCCGGGGCCATGATAGCCTGGTTCATCACTTAATTTTAAATAATTATGGTCTATTGGAACTCAATGGCAAAAGCTTTTCTAGCTGAATTTAACGTCATATAAGAAGCAGTGCCTCTGGAAAACAGGATTGTCATTTAGGTGTTTGGGCATTCAGACTGGCAGGCCAGTATAAACTTAACTTGCTGCTTCCCTGACAGTAGCTATCTCTGCCAGATTAGCTTCCCATCCCTCCTTGGTAATGCATATCTCCTCAGTTATACGCTCTTTGCAAAATGTACAAGGCATTAAAGAGGCCTTGTTAGCAGTGGCTGATATATATAATTTGACCCTATGCAAGGATCTCTGAGGCAAGAATCTACTCTGACCACCCTAGCCTCTTCTATGGCTGTCTTCATCTGAAAGCCTGCTTCTATGGAGTTGCCACCACAAAATGCTTTTCTATCCCGTGAAGATAGTCAATGGATAATGGCCATGATATTCAGCGCTCCCCTCCATATTCAACTCCAAAAAAACCAGTTGGCAAAGGCATTCATCCCCTTTCCTTACCCCTCTTCTTCTTCAGAGCAGCTTTCCCAAGTAGTTCAATTGTACCGTCATTTCATGATTCTACCTCTATCTCCATCGCCTGCTCCTCAGGCCATCTCTTGTCTAATACCAGTAGCCATGGGACAGCCCAAACACCTACATCAAAGGCTAAATTTTGAACTGCAACATCTATAGCATTTTCTACAAAAAGCTAAAAGGGTAGATGAGCGCCCCCAATGTCTCTCTTACAACAAAGCTAGCCCTGAACTTACCTCACAACTGATGGACTCTCTGATGTGCAATGATAACCCCTCTGATGACAAATCTGAAGGGGTTGTGGAGATGGTGGTCATTATGCGTTAAGAGCCCCAGGTTAAGTGGAGGTACCTGAATGGTTGAACCCAGAGAGAGTGGATGTGACTAAGATCCCCCATTAAACTTATCTCCATCAAGTGTTGAGGGGTTTTGAGATTATTGATACTGCTGGTGATGCTGACCAGATCATTTCCACACTGATCCAATTTATCCAGTGTATTCATACCCTGCAGACTATCCAAGAAAAATAACATGACACTGCCAAAAAACTTGACTCTACTTTTCATCTAAAGGAGGTCCTTGCTCTATCCACCAACTTGGATGGAACCTTAACCAAAATGGAAGTCATCATCAATGTAGTGCAGGTTAGGGCTATCCTTGGCACTGGGTCTCTGGTGAACGGTTTGTTAACAAAACTCAATAAAAATCAAGATGGCCCCTGACCTTGACTACACCTAAGAGTTTGGAACTGCGGGGCTAAACAACACCCATGCTGTCAAAGCATACTCTTCTCTGCCCATCCATTTTGGTAAGAACATCTTGTCAGCTTAGCGGTGGACTTGGACACTAATACCTATGATCTACTCATTGATACCCAGTTTATGCTCAAATATGAAGGGGTTATTACCCTAAGGCATGGCTATCTCTCCATGCTTACCTATGGGGTTCCTCTGATTATAAACAATGATGAGCTTAATAAAAAAGAATATGCTTGCACCGTTGAGTATCCCTCCTCTGCCTTACCACTACACTATACAATGATGGGGTAGAATAAAAAGAAGTTTCCCAAATCAGCAAACGCTCTAGAAAGTATTCCTTTTTATGCTTCTGATGAAGTAGTCATCAAGGCTGGTGAACAAAGGGTATTGAAATGAATATTACCTTAAAAATCCCCCACAACTGTCTGTTGCATCTAACCAGCATTGAGGATGTTAGCCCCTTAAAGCTAAGAGTATTTCTAGGCGTATTGGACCCAGCCTATTAGTGACCCATCAGTTCTCTGCTGAGGAATCTCATCAAGAAGGATTTGGTTGTAAATAGGCATCAGGATATTGGCAGAGGCCTGCTGATACCTAATGAGGACATCAAGCAAGTCCACTGCATTGGGTCTATGGAAGATATGGGCTTACTCACTGACCAATAAATATGTACTTTTACTACATTACATATCTTTGAAGAACTGGCCCCAGCGGAGCTTGACAAAGTTCACACCCTACTTGAGGCCTATAGTAACATTTTCTTTAAATCTGATACTGACTATTGGCACATAAATGGTAGGACTCACACTATTAATGTTGGGGATGTTTGTCCCATCCAATCTAAACCCTACCACAAATCAAAAGTTGAGGAACTAAATATGTGGACAGAGCTCACACAGTTCTAAATGCTGGATGGCTGGTGCTATACTAGATTCCTTGGTCATCCCTTCTTTTTAAATATAAAGAAAAAAATGGAGGTCAATGGGTGATCATGGACTACCATAAACTGAACAACCTCATTAAGAAGGACAGCTACCCTATCTCCCATAATGATGATGCTCTGGCCCAACTCTCTGGATCTAAGTTCTTTTCTGCTATGGACCTGGCTAGTGGTTATTGGCAGATGGACCTCTCTCCACAGGATCAGGAGAGTGTGCGCATATCTTTAGTAAGGGCCTATTTTAACCCACTCAGTTAACTCAGGGGTTATTCAATGCACCTGCCACGTTTCAACAGGTGATGGTTCATGTTCTCCAGATTTTAAGCTGAGCTGTGTGATTGTCTATCTTGATGACATCTCAGTTTCATCCAATACCTTCAACAAGAACCTCATGCACCCAAAAGAATCTTTTCAACGCCTGCGGGCTTCTAACATTAAGTTGAAACCATCAAAATGTACTTTCTTCCGAAAAAACTGAATTTCCCTGGGCATGCCATTTTCACAATATATGATCCAGCCCCTACAAGATAAGGTTGAGACTATATCCAAGATGACAGCGCCTAAAACCCTTCATGACATTCAGGTATTCTTGGCTATGATAGGATATTACCATCAACTTAACCCAAGTTTGCCCAGCTCAGTGAGCCCTTTGTATATCTTTTGGCTAAGAACACTCCATTCCACTGTGGTGCTAAACAAAAAGCTAAACTTGAGGCCTTGAAGGAGTAAATTGTAACAATGGCTGATCCTCCATCATCCTGACTATAGAAAACCCTTCATTTTGTTTACTGATGCTTCCAACTATGCCATTGGAGCTATCTTGGCTCAGTTGGATGAGCATGGGGTTAATCATCCCGTATCTTACCTTAGCAAGGTGCTCTCAAAAGCTAAACGTAACTACAGTGTCACTGAGAAGGAGTGACTGGCTGTCTTGCTCACTATAAAGTACTATTACCCCTTCTTATATGGAATATCTCTTAAGGTGGTTACTGACCATGCCTCCTTGAAGTGGTTGTAAAACATGAAGGACCCCACTGAAAGGTGGCTCTCTAAGTTCTGAAGCTTTAGCATTACATATGACTATTGAATATTGTGTGGAAACTCGCCATATGAATGTTGATGGGATGACACAGCTGACTATCCTTTACAAACAATAGTGAAGCTGAGAGGTTACATGGCCTCTTAATGGCTTTTGATGTGTGGGCTGATGAGATGAACCCATCAAAAGATGCTAGTTCAGCAATTCTAAAACACAAAGGTAGAAAGTGGGAAGTTTTACAAGAACCTATAAGTAAACTGGTTGCCCTATCTCCAGCTTTCAGAGTGAGTATCAGTGATCCTGGAGTCTCATACTATCATGGGAAATGGCAGAGTACAAAAAAGCTATTAATGGGTTAAAGAATGCTACTATTGGGAGGGCATCATGAAGACCATAACTGAATTTTTGAATACATGTCTGGCCTGTAAAAATTAATCCAGCTATTAGACCCATTATCAGTATCAACCAACTATACCCCACCAACCCTTCCACACCATAAGTTTGGATGTGATGGGTTCTTTACCTCAGACCACTGGTGGCAATCATTATATCTTGGTTGTAATTAATCATTTTACCAAATGAGTGAAGCTGTTGCTCTTCCCTCTCAGACTGCTAAAGCCACGTCCACCTTCTTACACTATTATATCTTCACCCAGCATGGGTGCCCCCAGGTCCTCTCATGTGACAATGGGAAAACTTTTACCTCTAGAGTGGTAAAGCTCTTTGCCACTTCCATGGGAGCACAACAACTCTTCTCAGCCCCTAAAACACATCCACAAATGGTGCACTAGAAAGAGTTAATGAAACCCTGGTGCAGAGCTTCCATTTTTTGCTCATTGGTGCTATGCTTAAGGAGCCTGACAGTCAATACTTGAGGCTAAATAAGCTGCACGGTAAGTATATTTATATTAAAAGTTTGCAAAGTCACCGTTTATGTCCTATTAGCTAGAGTATTGATCCTATGATAAGCACATCAAATAGAATTGTTATAGTCAAGTACTAAGGTGAGATATATAAATGATGACATGATTTTATTATAGTATAAATCAGGGGTTTTTAAATGTCAAAAGTAACAATATAAACCCCAAAAGTAAAAGGATTAATAAAGACAATAGTGATAAAAATCCAGAAGGGAGGCTCTTGGTCAGATGATACATTCTGATTGTTATAATGCCTTTATTTATAACTTTAATAGGGCAAAAAAAGTGAGTTGCATATACAAGTCAGATGATACTGTGTGTCACTTAGGTTGATCATTTGGCAGCTTATTGATTCCTGCCCTTTTTCAGATTCATCATAATTTGTAGACTTGAGTGCCACTACAAGTAGTTGTCACCTGACCTTCAGTTTATCCATCACTTTGATAAGTCATAAATTTGTCTAAGGTATTTTAGGCTCAAATTGGTTTGTTGGAGTTTTATTATAGTTGACTAGAGCTGTTCTGACTTTCAATTTTTCTGGGTAATTTATCAAAGTAATGTATATAATTTCCTTCTTGAGTCTAGATGTTGATTCAGTTGAGGGATCCAAATAGTCAATATTCTTTCCATCATGTCTGATACCAGGATATCCAATAACTGGTCTCTATAATCCACAAAATAGCCAATTCAGACCCTCACCATTGTGAGCTTTACTTACCCAGTGCCTCATAGCCTACCCAGATCAGCTACCATCACATCTTCAGAATGTCCCCTTCCTGAGTGTTGTATGGATGAGAATCTGGGGTACTAGCTTTGCTATCAAAAGACATTTTCTTTGACAGAACTGACCCAGAGCAAGCAATGAAAAAGTTAGCCCAGAACATCATCCAACTACAATCTGAGGCTATAACTAACTTGACAAAGACAGTCACTAAAGAAGACCAAGCAGCTAATGAGCTCCAGTCCTCTCTTCCTTCTTTCCTTCCAAGTAACAGACTTGGTGTTGTAATACCTCAATTGCATCACTCCTTGTCAGAATTGCAGATGACCACATAGTTCAAACCTTTGACCGAATATGAGATTTGACAAATATGTTATAATTATAAGGGGTTGGCAATAGTGGTTGACTGATGAGAATATCATCAGGCGGAATCCTCAATGATATTAGAAGTTACCAACTATGAATTATTGTTGGGCATCATCCCTGATGATAATTGAGGCTGCCAACAGATGACAATTTTGTTGGGAATCATCCCCAATGACATTTGAGGCCACTGATAGATGAGAATTTTGGTGGACGTCATCCCTCAATGAAATTAAGCAATAATTCAATATTGGGATAATCCCTGATAGTTGAATTATAGGGAATCGTTCAGAATGGAATGGATTGGAGTCATCAGAAGGTAATAAAACGTTTGAACGCTGGAGGAAAAGTTGAATTGTCATCAGCCAAAATGATCAGTTTTATGTACCCAATACCAATTGTTTGGTCCGCTGAATGCCCAAGGATTACGCTGCCTAAAAAACCCAAGGCAACAGTACCCAACAAGATTTGGTGCCTAACACTAAGGGTCAAAACCAGTATAGAAGCACAAATATTCTCATCAGACAGCTGAAAAGTTGTGTGCCAATACTAACTATAAAAACCCCAAATAATTCTCTAATAAAATTAGATTCAACTTGATATTAGCTTAGTTGTTTAACATTGGTTGTTTAATATTACTCTTAAGAGAAGAGTGCAAGGATCATCTATCCTTAGTATTAGCAATATCAAAATCTCCACCTGGCTCTGCAAAAAGGGAATAGGGAAAGTGTTCCCTACCAGAATATCTTTATGAAGAAGCACCAGGTTAGCGTTGGTTTTTACTCTCAACGTGGCTTTTGGGCAAACAACCATAAATAGTCTTCATACTACTATTGCCTCAGTCTAACAATCTCATTCAAATAATCAACACCAGGATTTACAAATTTGTGCAGTTGAAATCCAGGGCTAAAATCGATCAACAAAGCCCAATATTTTAACATTGGTGCTCATTACAGGGGGTAGTTGAGTTGTTAAAAGCTGATTTAAAATAATGATGTCTTTTAAGAAAGAGCTTTAAAAGCTCTGGGAAGAACTACAAGCTGTCAATGAGAATGTGCTCAGCTCAGCTTCTCAGTATGATGTTATTACATTGGATGAGTGTATGATCAAGATGAAGGAAACTCTCAAACAACTAGGAATAGTTAATAATTGCCTATGCAGAAAAGTTGCCTCTTTAAAGCGGAAAGAGGGCAAACTCATCAAGGAAATTTTATTTCAGAAAACTGAATGGGAAGCGGATTGACAAGCATCTGACAGTTTCATGAAGAGATGGCGAAAATGACCAAGTGTATTGAGGAGTTGGAGAAACACCAATGTGATTGCAAACAATTTGAGGCAAATGATGCTGAAGCAAAGGCATGTGAGACACCAAGCAATAAGACCTCTCCGCCCCAAAACATGCATAAACCATTTGCTGGTGTGTCAGTAATGACCCCTGAAGTCACTCCTATGGCTTCTCAAGTAGCTGGGTCAGGATCTCCTATTAGAGGAACAACTGAGGAATTTTATAATATGCCAAAATTGCCCACCTTTTACTGGGATAATGCCCTGGCATTCTTCCGCTCATTTGAGATAACCATGTTTGGCTATGCAGACCAACAAAAAGCAGTAACTGTAATGAACTGCATTAGCACAGACTGCCAAAATCTGGTGCTTCCTCACCTCAATGAGGACAATTGGTTATACATGGAAGCCAAAGCCACCATTATGTTGGAGTTTGGAAGCCCTACTCAGATGGTGAATTGAAAACAAGAGTTTATGGATATTCAATTCCTCAAAGATGAGACCTTGGCTTGTTTTGCTACTGTTTTTACCAAAAAGCTCAGACCTTGGCAAAAGCAAATGTGTTAAGCAACTTTGATGCCCGCATAGTCATGCAGTCGCCACTTTGGCCCTACTGAGACTTGCATCAGATTATGATGGCAGCGCTAGTGACTGAAACAACAACCTCTCAGATGGTATACCATCTGAAGATGCTTGGAGCCACGTTTGATGCCCCAATCATACGTTTAAAGTAATGCAAATGAAGGCCCAAAATATTGTCAAATTTTCTGAGACATCTAAAGAATCTGAGGGTTAAGTCATGTTGGGAAGTAAACCCAAAGTTCAAAAACAAGTGGACAAATTGACAAACCGCTGTTTCCAATGTGGGAAGTTGGGCCATGTAATTGCCCAGTGTCAGGAACGAAAGCTGAAGGAGCAGATAAAATTTGTTTAACCTCAAGAGACTGGTTCAGATTTGGGTTAAGGGCCAGCAGTCTAGATCAGAGGCAATCTAGTACTGCTGAAAACCTGTCCCACCTGACATAATGTGAGAGGAGATTGATATCTCTGATCTATTTGTGGATGATGACTTACTGGATCCACTCCATCAGGGAATTAACTTGGATGTTAGTGCTATAACTTAAGCCAAAGCAAAGGGAATTGATCCCAAAATTGTTAGCAAGGTTACTTGGCCCTATGTATGACAGCTAGCAGAGAAAGTTAGATCTGCCAAATGCTCCAAATACCTAGTTTAAAACAAAGTTGGATGAGGCTAACATTTCTCTACCTATTAGCGTGATCAAGGAGTCATTCCCCGATTTATCTACTCAGATTATCCACACACTTGATTTGGTGAATAAGGCTACTATCCATTCAGTAAATACTTTATTACAGTACTTGGAGTGTACCTATGTTGATATTCTAGTCAATAGTATAAGAGTCTGAGCCATAATTGATAGTGGAGCGCCAATCAACATTGTTTCAACCAAAAATAGTAAAATGTATGAAAATCTTACCAGATTTGGAGCACTGAAAAGAGTATGAAATGGCTGGACCAGACATTACCATCTCATGTGGAGCCTACAGTGTGCTACTACTTTGGTTTGGATTGCTGATGGTGTCAGCTCCCGCTATAGTGCTAACCAATCCAAAACTATGATATACTTATCAGGACAGAGTTCTTGAGGAAGTATGGGGTAAAATGCAATTTGAAGAAAACACCCCTGACGATATTAGGGCAGACGTTGCCTTTAGTTTACCAGCGGAAAGGAGAAAATCCACTGACAAAGAATAACTTTGTCAATTTTTTTGGTGATGGTATTATACCCATTTACTATAAACTAGTCAGATGGAAATGGAAACTAATGCTGATGGAAATTATAGAGAATTGGGGAATATCCCTAAGGGTGAATGCAGCAAACACTATTCTGCCGGGAGCCTAAATCATAGTTAACACTGGGTTAACGGTGGAACTTCCTGAACAACTCTATGGAGAAATCATTAATCCCTGGAAAAAATTAAGGATCAAAACATGGGTTGCACGCCAGGGATCTTAATGCCAGGTCATGAAGAGGTACAAGTATTAGTTAGCTATTCTGGGAGAAAAGCTGATGGAAATTGCAAAAAATCAGACCATTGCATTTCTGCACTTGCTCTCAATGGCTGAACTATACACTTTTCATGAATTTGGATCATTTTCTGAAATGGGATTGCTGGTGGGAGTTACCAAAAGTGTCAATGAATTAGTGGATCGTGAGCAGCTAGCTGATCTGACTATGAATTAGCAGGAGGATGTGCTCCAATTATTGGAAAAATATTGGACAATATTTGCTCAGAATGATCATGACTTAGGATGCACAAAAAACGTACTCCACAAAGTTGATATGGGGAAATGTCCACTGATATGAATGAGACCTGTTTGTAGGTCAAGAACAGTGGAAGCGGAGGTCAGCGATGAGATAAGCAAGTTGGTGGAACATGGGTTACTCGTTCCTTCATTGAGCCCATGGGTGAGTCTGATCCTGTTGGTAAAAAAGAAGGACAGATCAAATTGAGTAGTGATTGACTATCACCGACTAAACAAGATCACTAAAAAAGACTCCTATCCACTGCCCCAAATTGACAATGCACTTGATTGCCTGGGGAAGGTGACATACTTTTTGGCTATGGACCTGATTTTGGGCTATTGGCAAATCAATTTGCCAAAAGAAGATCAGGAAAAATGTGCCCTAATTACTGAACAAAGACTTTACCAGCCAACCAGAATGCCCCAAGGATTATGCAATGCGCCAGTGACTTTTCAGCAAGCTATGGATTCAATACTTAGTGACCTGAAGCTATCCTGCATGCTAGTCTACTTAGATGATATCAACGTCTTCAGTAGGACCTTCTCCAATCATTTGGAGCATCTGGAGGAAGTTTTCAAGCAGTTGGCAGTGGCGAATCTAAAAATTAAGCTGAGAAAATGCCACTTTTTCAAAGAAGAACTCGAATACTTAAGGTTTGTTATAGACTCTAACAGATTACAACTGCAACCCATGAAAATAGAGGCTATCAAGCGGATGTCAGTCCCAAAAGTGTTTAGGATATTCAAGTCTTCTTGGGAATGGTTGGGTACTATCGCTAATTCATCAAAGTCTTCACTGAAATTGCCAAACTTCTATTTTACCTACTCAAGGATCTGAAAAAAGGATTTGTGTGGAACAAAGAGGCTCAGAAGTTGTTTGATAAGCTCCAAAAATATCTCATGAGCAGCCCGGTGTTGAAATACCCAAATTTAAAGTTGGAAATTATCATCCAAGTGGATGCCTCATTAACGGCAATTGGAGCCATTCTAAGTCAATTAGATGAAAACAGGGATGGACATTAGTAGCCTATATGAGTATAACACTATTGCCAGTAGAAAGAAACTATATTGTGATGGAGCGAGAGTGTCTGGCAGTCATCCATGCCTGCAAACAATTCTAAGTCTACATAAATGGAATGCACTTTAAAGTCATAACTGACCACTTGTCCCTGCGCTGGCTTCATAACCTGAAGGAACCAGAAGGCCAGTTGGCCCAATGGGCTTTAAAGCTGCAAGCATACAATTTCAAAATCATCCATCAGGTTGGAGTGGTACATCAGAATGCCAACAGATTGTCTCAATTGCCAGTTGTTCGTGTGATCTATCATCAGGTGGATGCACTATTCCAACGGATGATCAAAGGAGATATTGGGGATGAACCCCAAGAAATTTAGAATGCATTATGAAAAGCCATGAAAAATACCAAATTTAGGGATAATCAATTATACAAAATGATTGAAGGAAAACGGGTTTTATTTCCTAAACCATCAGAATGAGTGGAAACTATTTGAGCCGCTCACAAGGTCATGGGCCAGGGTGGCCTAAGGAAAACAGTGGATAATATTCACCAGTATTACTACTGGGAATCAATTAATTATGATGTCGCAGACTACCTAGCCTGCTGTGTGGAATGTCAGCTACACAAACTGCACAAGAGCATTGTAGGATACCAGCTAGTACATCCTGGTTTTGCATGGCACACGATGTCCATAGATGTTATGGGACCATTAAGCATCAGCACTGGAGGAGTGAAGTATATAATTGTCACCATAGATCACTTAACCTGATGGGTTGAAATGAAAGCCCTCAGCAAAGTAGATGCAATAAGTATGGTGAAGTTTATACATGATTAAGTGATCTATCAGCATGGTTGCCCTCAAGTCATTCTCAGTGACAACAGAACCAACTTTACTTCACATGTGATTTCCAGGCTTAACAAATTAATGGGAATCCGCGGTGTTGTATCTGTCCCCTTTCATCCAGAAATGAACAGAATGGTGGAAAAAGTGAACACAACTCTAGCCTCAACCTTACAAAAATTGGTTGTGGGGAAAACTTCTACGTGGGGAGCATATCTGAGTTCAGTCACTTTCACTAATAATATCATTTACCATTTGGTGACTGAGAAAACATCTTTGAACTGTTATACGGGTGGAAAGCCGCATTGCCACCAATATTGTATTCATCAGTAGAGCCATCTTTGGGGATGAGTGCTGAACATTATCTATCCTGACTGGTGATATCCTGATTGAATTACAATCTCAGGCATTCGATATGACATTGAGGAAAAGAATTGATGTGAAGAAAATGGACAACCATAATCAACTTCTGTTAAAAGAATACCATGTGAGTGATAGGGTAGCCTATTGCAATACCCATGGGTTTGAAGAAAAAATAATTTGGACGCCCTATGGATGGGACTGTTCAAAATTATTGTCAAGTCAGCAAATTATGCCTATACACTCAAGAATACTGAGGATGGTTGTATAGTCAATAGAGTCTACACAAAATATTTAAAGTATCAGACTTAAAAAAAAAGAAAAGAAAAGGAAAAAAATAACAAAACGAAATATAAATATTAATAAAAACTAAAAAAGAAAACAAAAGTGCATAAAAATACAAAAAAGTAGTACATATTGAAAAATGATTCTAATTCAAACAGTAATGCATCTAGTGATATTCTCACCTACCAAGCGTGGAGGAAGGAAAATTCTTGGCCAAAAGTCCCAAGCATTGGCAGGATCAGAAAGGGCTGAAACTAGGTCTGCCAGAATAGTCCCTATCAATGAGATGTTGAGACCTGTCCTGGGGTTTGTACAGGTGGCAAGAGTGCCAACAACCCATCCTGGTGTTTTTACAGATGGACCAGTTTATCTCTCACAACTGATGCAAAGATGAGACTGGCGCAGCATTGTCATGGGAACCACGCTTGAGAAGAGGTGGCAATGGATATAAATCAAGGATATGAAGTCATCAAACTGAGCATAGCATATGGGTGTTGAGTGCGGACAGAGATGCACTACGCTGAGGACATAGAAATATGACAGACCAAATATGAGCTCCAGCTAAGACAACTTCTATTCCCGAGGGTTCTATCTTGATTTTGATTTATTCAAGGTACGCCAACCAGGGGATGGACAGTACCAAACACAACACTCAAAATGACAAAACAAAACTACTAACCAGGTGGGAAGCAGAAACTGCTAACCCACCATGGCAGAGGGTGAGGAGGGGTCAGGGGGTTGGTTTTCAGAAAGACCCATCTCAATTATGGAAAGTTGGTTACAGTACCAGATCAGAGCAGAGAGCCAGGGCGTTGGGGCATCCGCATAGTGGGGGTTGAGGTCAGTGTAGTAGGAGTTTTCCTCTTCCACATCAAGATAATGACGGGAAAGTGTTTTAACAAAAGCTGTGAGGAGATCTTCAGCTTCTTTGCGGGCTTCAGGAAGTTGGGTGAAAGGGGAGATACTGTGGCAGGTGATTTTGGCTGAGGGGTTGAATGAAGCAATCGTTGTGACATTCATAACAGCAATTTCAGCATCATCAAATAGTTTTAAGATGTCACTTCAGGGAGATTCAGGGAAGTCAGGGGGAAGAAGAGGGTGGGCAGGCCATGCTGGAGCTGAGCCACTGACTGGGCCACCGCGGTGCATAGTTTTGGGCAGTGAGGAGAGGCCATTGCAGCTAAGGTGAGCTGGTGATCACTTTGAAAGGGGGCTGTATTGGGCAGAGGAATGAAATGGTGAGGGGTAGGGGTTTCATCAAAGTCATGAAGGAAAAATTCCTCCTGACCATAATTGCCTTAGCAGAGAGGTTGACCTGTATGCTTACTAATGAGGACATTACCTGATTTGTCAGTTTCAGCAAATAGATCCCATGGATTTTGGTTCACTGGAATAATGGCGTTCAAATTTGGGTGGGTGGGATTGGGAGAATGGGCAGCTGCTTGGGTGCCAATGGTGGTCCAAGCATTGCTCTGATTGGCTGGGGTAGATTTAGGTGGGAGAGTGAGGCTGGAGGTTTTGGGGGGGCTGATTTTCCATGTGGGCCCACTGAACGAGATTGGAGGGTGGGAGGGGGCAGCAAAGTGCCCCATACTGAACTTTCAGAGGGGGTCTCAGAAGCCACAGCAGCGGACTTGGCCTGAGGGCATGCTCTTTTTGCATGGTCGAGGCCAAAGCAGAGGGAACAAATCTGCCTACCATTATTGACCTGAGCCCAAAAGAAATGATCAGGCGCTGCAGCCACACTAGTGTGGGGTGGGATTTGTTGGGCTATGGTAGGGTGGTGTGGTATGATGGTGGCTGTTGCCCAAGGAGCAGCAAGGCGCTCCACACCAGATGGAATGGCAAAGATGAGGTTGGGGGTGAGTGCCATAAGCCATGAGCCCCGCGACCAACTGGTCATACAAAACCTGGGGTGGAAGGTGGGATGGGAGATTTGCAAATGATACCACCAGCATGGTGTCTGAAGGGAGGCGAGTACAGGTTGTGGGAATGGGGTTTTTTTATAAATTAGAGGAGTTTGTGCTGCTGCTTCAGCATCCTCCTCAGATTGGAACCCAACATCAAAGTAGCATTTAAAAGGGCGAAAGTCTATAAAGCCAGCTGGCGCAAAGGCCTCATTGGCTAGGTCATTAATTGCCTTATTGGAATATGGGAATAAATGCCCATAGTCCACTCTAAGGCAATAGCAAATGGCAGAGCGAGGGAGGGTGAGAGGATGGGGGTGAGAAGGGTGGACGCGCGCCAGGTGGAGCGCTAAGTCCCGTGGGAGGACAAAATGGTTGGAAGCAGTGGGTGGGCTGTTTGAGCCCATCCAAACGCGCTTGCCCGCGGAGCAGAAAATGCTAGGTGGGGGTGCACTGCTGCCCCACACTGGGGTGGCAGGCGGCGAAGCAAGGACATCAAAGAATAGGTTTGGGCAGATGGCTGTGGATAAATAAAACTTAAATTTAAAATTGCTCAAAAGTGACTTTGAGTGGTAAAAGAAAGTATCTTGAGGGTTCTATCTTCCGTTGGATATCTGGTCAAGAAGGGGGATGTGTTGGAATTGCAGATGACCGCATAGTTCAACCCTTTGACCAAATATGAGATTCAATGATTATGTTATAATTGTAGGGGGTCAGCAATAGTGGCTGACTGATAAGAATATTGTGGGTGGAGTCCCCTATGATATTAGAATTCACCAACTATAAATTATTGTTAAGCATCATCCCTGATGATAATTGAGGCCACCAACAGATGGCAATTTTGTTGGGAATCATCCCTGATGATATTTGAGGCCACCAATAGATAATAATTTTGTTGGGTGTCATCCCCAATAAAATTAAGCAATAATTTGATATTGGGATAATCTCTTATAGTCAGTTTATAAAGAATCATTCAGAATGGAATGGATTGGAGTCATCAGAAAGTATCAAAACGTTCAAACGCTGGAGGTAAAGTGGCATTGTCATTTATAAAAACAATCAGTTTCATGTACCTAATACCAATTGTTTGGTCTGCTGAATGCCTGAGGATTACACTGTCTAGAAAACCCAAGGCGATGGTACCTGACAAAATTTGGTGCCTAACACTAAGGGTCAAAACCAGTATAGAAGCACAAATATTCTTATCAGACAGCTGAAAAGTTGTGTGCCAATTCTAACTATAAAAACCCCAAATAATTCCCTAATAAAATTAGATTTAACTTGATATCAGCTTAGTTGTTTAACATTGGTTGTTTAACACTACACTTGAGAAAATAGTGCAAGGATCATCTATTCTTGGGATTAGCAATATTAAGATCTCCTCCTGGCTCTGCAAAAAGGGAATAGGGAAAGTGTTCCCTACCAAAATCTTCAAGAAGAAGCACCAGTTTAGCATTGGACTTTACTCTCAACGTAACTTTTAAGCAACCAACCATAATAATAGTCTTTATACTACTATTGCCCCAGTCTAACAATCTCATTCAAATAATCAACGCCAGGATCCACAAATCTGTGCAGTTGAAATCCAGGAAAAAGTGAGCAACAAAGCCCAAGAGTTTAACACTCCTTGAAGTGAGAAGCTTGGGTCTATCTGGGAAAACTTTTTGTAGTCACATATAAGTGAGGGGATGAGTCTCTATCAAATCCCTTGCTTCTTGGCACTGTCAATCAGGTCCATGGCTGGCTCTTGTGCCTTTATTCACCCCCTAACACTCTTGAAGGGATAATGGCAGACAATTAAAAGTCTGATATTGTAAGAAGAGTGTTTCAAGGAAAAATTTTCAGATATTCCAAAAACCATGGCCAATTATTGGTGGAATCCCTCAAATTGAGGTAATACTTCTATTCACTCACCTTGGCCAAAATGCTCCATTGTTAGTAGTCAGGTTGCTCTGACCCTGTGGCAGAATTATGGAAATCATTATGAGGTCCCAACATCCAATTGGATACAATATTGGTTCTTTTCTCCATGGGGTTATTCTACTAGTTAATGACCACCCATTGGCCATCCCATTGGAGCAAGGTAAAGTTTGAGAAGATATGATAGGTCCAAACCTTATATATCTAATTTGGCTATTTATAGCTAATCTAAATTTTGTACTCTTCCACTTTAAGCCTTGATTCATTTAAATACTAAGCATTGAGCAATTTTATAATAGTTCATTTCTAAAAGAACATTTGAGGTGGGTTAAACTTAGGTCAAATATACCACATAAAAAATTTTTCTAGCCAGTACAGGTTTTGAACTTGAACAAAACCTGCATTAGGGTGAAAATAGGAATTAACCTGCCAGGATAACCACCCTTTAGAGTTCTTTTCTTGATCTCCAGTTTATTAATATATATATAACATTCATTTAGGTTAATTGTTTTTTATATTAGGTATCATTGGTTTATAGTCCCATAAAATAATTATCTCAGCAGTAGAGATTGAACCTTTTCTTGCAAATTATTGTGGAAATCCAGGGCATAATAGCACTGGCAAGCATCCAAATCCCCCTGAATTTCTACAGCATCCTCTGATCTCATGTTAAATAACTGTCAAATTATTACAGCAGCCAGGGGTATATGATAACCTTCATTGCTAGGAATTTTAGACCCATCTAAACCTTTAAAAGGGGCTTCAGATTTTATAAAATTAATTTTTGGCCAAGTTAATGGGGGCTTGATTGTTATTTTAGCTGACTGTATTAGTACTGGGTTTGGCTATAATTGGAAATGGGGGGTTTAAAGGTGTTGGGATCTTTTCTGCTAAGCATCACTTTTCAAAAATCAATTCAGCCTGAAATTTAGCTACACTAGAGATTTACAAAAACTATTAGCAATTATGGCAGGAACCATGCAAAAGAACCCGCAGGCTATGCCAAACAAGCCAGCACCACCCCAAATGAAGCAACCCTCAGTTACCCACCTCAGGGTCAACCAGAATCACCTGCTCTCAAGCGGCAGCCATGAAAGCAGGCACCACCCCCAACCTGGAGCTACTTCAACTAGCGCCAGTTCACCTGATCGCACTTCTGCAACCTGCACGCCTAACAGCTCTGTGTGCGCTGCCTCCACCAACCCGCTGGGCCCCCTCCAACCAAGGAGGCCATCACCCACGCTGTTTTAATGGCGTCTGCTCAGTTGAATGCAACTCATCCCATCCAGGCATTCACCTCCCCCATTGTGTCAGCTAATTCAGCCCCATCTATTATTGCTGACGCCGTGATTCTGGCTCCCTCCATGAGGGGCGATACCCAGCTACCTGGCCCCCAAACCCTCAGATGTAAGGTTGGATTAGCCACAAATTCTGGTTCACTAAGCACCAAATTGGGACAATCTACTCTTCCCAATGAGGATTCAAATGGTTCAGATTTTAAAACTTCACACCAGTTCTAATCTCATCAGTCCCATTTAAACCCCATAATTGGCACTTCTCAAGTTGGCACTTTATCTCCATATGCTGAAAACGACCAATTCACCAATCAGCCAGTGAGTTTTGCCCACAAAATTACAGCAAGTACTCAAGCTGAATTTACCCAAATAGATTGAGATGGTAATGAAACATCGCCCTCCTCCCAATTGGCTGGAGTTAATTCCAATCTGGATGGGCCTCCCCAATTTAGTGAGGCCCAACAATCACCTGGCCCCTAAACCCTCAGATGTAAGGTTGGATTAGCCGCACATTCTGGTTCACTAAGCACCAATTGGGACAATCTACTCTTCCCAATGGGGATTTAAATGGTTCAGATTTTGGAACTTCACACCAGTTCCAATCTCATCCGTCCCATTTAAACCCCATAATTGGCACTTCTCAAGTCGGCATTTTATCTCCATATGCTGAAAATGACCAATTCACCAATCAGCCAGTGAGTTTTGCCCACAAAATCACAGCAAATACTCAGGCTGAATTTACCCAAATAGTTTGGGATGGTGATGAAACATCTCCCTCCTCCCAATTGGCTGGAGTTAATTCCAATATGAATGGGCTTACCAATTTAGTGAGGCCTAACAAACCGCCCCTCAATTTAATATAACGCCAGTAACTGCTGTAAAATTCCAGCAACAAGGGAACTCTGTAAACTTGTCCAAACCACCAGCTCACACTCAACCCACAATTGCAGCCCAAAGCAAATACAAACATACCAAAGGAGCCACTGGGGCATGGCAAAAACCTCTGGCACCAACGCTACCCCAAAGCTGATCCCTGTGAAGTGGCGTTTATTGCTGATGTTAAGAAGAAATGGGCCAAAACTAGAGCGCAAAAGCTCCACCTCACTCAACCCTCTCCCACGCAATTTACCTTTATTATGGGCATAACCCTGTTGAATTCTATACAGAGGATTACTTCTCATACTTCACAGCAATTGCAGAGAAATTCCCAATTAAAACCACCATCCATGAATCAGTGGAGGGCCACTACATCAATGTGGGCTTCACTGAAGCTGCCCTTGCTGACCATGCTGCCACCCTCCAGGTCATTATTCCATATGGATCTCTTCACATCTCCCGCACACGCTCTCACCTGGAGAAAATTTCATGGGTTACTTTTTCCAACCTACCAACGACTGTTGATCCTGAGTCTCTTAAACTGGCACTCCATCGTGGTTTAGTGGAGTTTGGGTCTGTTATTTCAGTGGACTTTAGCGTCCCCTCTTACTATGCTCCCACTCAAAGAGCTTGCACTGCTAGGGCGTCGTTCATCCCCTCCCCCACTGTATCCTGCAACATTGAGGTTATTCCTCATGTGGCGGTAATTGGGACATGCCCTGAGATCTTTTTGTCGACCCTGATCAGGCGCGCCCCAGTGTTCATGGTGTAACGCCCTTGGACACTTGTATAGTGGCTGCACAGCTCGAAAACAAGCCCTCTTAGCCACCACCCAGGGTCCTAAACCAGGCCAAAAATGATCCCACGTGGCTGCAGCAGCAATTTCACAACCCACACAATGGGTTCCCGTTCAAGACCTGTCCCCTGAGGCCTTATGACTAGCAGCTGAAACAGCTAACCCCACTATTGGTATGGGATACCTTCGCGCTCATGCCCCCCTTCCAGTGGGCACCCCTCCCAATCTCCCAGAGTCAACTCCCTCTCTCACCAAGCGCAAGGCATCTCCCACAGGGTGCCCCTCGTCAGCCACCCCCACTCAGGGCTCCGCGGCACCCCCACCAACCTCCACCAGCGATTTATCACATCAATCCTCAGCTCCCAATGGAGCTATGCCCACCAGCATGGACTGGCAACCTGCGGCCTGCGGTAGAAGTGCCACCTCAAAGAGTCCTACCCCAACCTCACAGTCCATTTCACGCGGATCCTTTGCAGTGTTGGAGGAAGTGAATATGGACTCAGACTCATCAAATGGGGACACCGCGGAGGTTACCATTGAGCACCCTCAGGTCCTTCCCCTGCAACGGAGTGGGGGCAGCATCCTAGGCTGGCTTACTGGGTCCTCCGCCCCCCCACCCTCTCCTTCCCCTCAGAACCCTCGACGCTCCCTCACAGATTACAGCTAATAGTCAAGCTAAAGGACTCAAAACTAGCCGCCTCACAGCAGCAGTTTTAAGCGCTGGCAACCCCCCAGGACATGGAGGGGAACAGCTATGAGTCCCCATGGCAGCACCCTGGCCCTGCAATCCATCAATGCAAATGGGTTGCGGGACTTTAAGTGGAGAGCCCACCTCCTCCAAAACTTCAGGTCAGCACAAATTGACATCGCTGCTGTCCAGGAGCCCCATATCCTCCCCACGGACAATCTGCATGAAATAAACAGTTTGGAGGCAACTCCTTCTGGACAAACCATGCTGCCCTTATTGTTTTGAATCCCCAGGTTAAAACCCATTCTTTTTCACAATATCTAGGTGGCCGCCTCATATTGGCCAAACTCACCACTCCTGACTTCTCCTTCTTCACTGCAAGCATCTACCTGCCTAATGCAGGTCAGGAGCAAAATCAGCTCTTGGAAGAGCTCGTCCAACTCAATCTCCCACAGAATACAGTCCTTTTAGGAGATTTCAACACAACCATAAGTCGCGTCCATAACTCTTACCCCCCCTGCAGCAAAGGAACGCCCTGGATCAAGTCGCCTCCAGGATTTCCTTCGCCTGAGTGGCTTTATAGATGTGCTTCCACCCTCTGCGTCTGGCCTAGGTTGCATGTCTAGGATCCAGTATGATGGAGGAGCTTTCCAGTCAGCGTCACGCATAGATATGCCACAGATTGGCCCCCTGCTAATTGGCCGCAGCTCCTCTCCCATCTCTCGTGACAACCATCTGAGTGATCACAGGTCACTCACCGTTGTCCTCACCACCACACTTAGACCGTCACGTAGGTTCTGGCCTAGGGTTGCCCCAGCTCTTCTCAACAACCCCTTCACTAAGGAGAAGCTGTCTATGACCAATCGGGAGACTCTCACCTCCCCACCCCACCTGCTTGATCACAAGGCTAGATGGGCGGTGACCAAGGAGGGCATCACCCGCGTTGCTTACAACTGTGCCAAAGCCCAGATGACTGCAGCTCGCGCCAGAGCCAAAAGGGCGGAAGCCAGAATCAGACATCTAGAGCAAAACTGCCAGCCTTCGCTCTCTCCCAGATGGTTGGAAGACTGGGAAACGGCGCAGGAATACTACGCTTGGAGCTCACACTGCAGGAAGAATGAGCAGCAAACTTTACAACATCTTGTTTATCATGCTCAATGGGAATGCCCCACCCGCTTCTTCTTTCAGAAACAGAAAGCCCAGTCAACAGCGCAGAATATTACTGCACTGAAGATTGGCACTACAACCACTTCAGATAAGGAGGAAATCACGCAGGAACTACACCGCTTATACTCCAGCCTCTTCCATGCCACCCAGATGGACCCATCGGACATCCAAGACTTCCTGTGGCGGGCTCCAGAGCCGCCCATTGACCCACGGGCTGATGAGGCTCTACTGGCGCCTATTTTTCATCCAGGAGGTGATGGAAACCCTTCTGAAATCCCCACAGCTTAAAGCCCCAGGCCCAGATGGAATACCCTTTGAGGTGTACCTTCTGGAACCTGCAGTGATAGCCAGAACCCTCCGCGACCTCTTCGCTGCACTCTTGGTGAATGGCGAGGTCCTCCCTGACTCCAGAGGCTCAATCATGACCCTCATTCACAAGAAGTCAGACTGTGAGAACCTGGCGAACTGGCGCCTCATAGCGTTGATCAACACAGACCACAAGCTCTTTACAAAGCTTCTGGCCAACCGCATCATCAAATGGGTGTCACCTCGCCTCTTCCCATCCCAGCACAGTTTTATTCCGGGGAGGTCATTATGGGACAACTATAATGACCTTCATGTGACTTTGACTGCTAACTTTTATAAGGTGAATGGCTTTGTGGCTCTCCTGGATATGGAGAAAGCATATGATCAGGTAGCCTGGAAGTATATTGATGCTTCCCTGGCCCGCTTCCATCTCCCACCCGCAGCTAGGCATTGGATATCAGCGCTCTATGACCAGCTCCACACCAGAGTCCTGGCGCCAATGGGTTTTACAGTGGCAGTACCAGTTGGACAAGGTATCCGGCAAGGGGACCCCCTGAGCCCTATCCTTTTTAACATCACCCTTGACCCCCTCTTGGCCTCCTTACAGGACAAGCTAACAGGGATTCTGGTCCCAGGTAAAGCCCCCACACGCACCATGGCATTTGCAGATGACACTGCCATTGCATTTGGCTGCCCTGGGGATGTTGCCCTCACTGCTGTGACCATTGAGAGGTACACCAAGTCGTCCAACGCCATGGTCAACACCTCCAAGACAACAGTTGTACAGGTTGGCTCCCCCACCTTCCCCCCACCATTTGGTATTGAACCTGAGCGCGGTACCTTCTGTCACCTGGGCGTTCTCACCAACCAACAAGGAGTTGCGCTAAAAAACAATGAGGGCTTGCTCCTTGCAGCAGTTAACTCCAGGATTGCCAGCTGGAACCGGTGGCACATCACCCCCAGGGTCGAGCTCTGATGGCCAATGTGTTCCTCCTCTCCAAAGTCTGGTTCCTAGCGCACGTCTGCCCATTCAAAGATGCCTTTTAAACGCGGCTCAATGTACTCCTCCGCTGTTGGATCTGGGGCTCAAACCATCCACCAATGGCCCTCTCAACCATTGCCCGACCCTGCAATGAAGGGGGCCTAGGGCTTCTTAACATGCGATCCCACACCACCACAATCTTCCTGAAGTCCCTATGGCTGATTGTCTGCTGGGACGCGACCCCCATGCCCCAATGGGCGCCCGCCCTCCGCCAGTCAGTGTCAGCAGCTCTGGGTCTTCCTAGAGCATCTCTGACCTCATTAGGGGAGTGGCTCACAAACCACCCAGGCCATCACCTAAAACCATCCTCATCCCCCTGCTGGAACCAGGCTCTCCTTGCCCTAAAACGAGTAGGCGCGCGGATCCACCATGCCTTCCCATACAGAAGGGAAGGCCCTGGCCTCAGCCCCCATCGCCATGCAATTGTGCACAATGGACAAGTTGTCACAACTCGCCTCAACCCCCAAGATTGTCCTCCCATCCGCCCAAGACTCCTTGAGCTCCTCCCTCCCTCCGTGAGATTTGACCTTAAGGAATTGTGGAAGGACGTCTATCACCCCATCCTGTCAGCAAAGGTGTTCAACACCTTATGGAGGGTGCTCCACTGTTCATACAGGACAGGGGACCAAACTGGCCCTACCTTCCAGCACCAAAGCTTCCCCCGCTGTGTGGAGCCTATTGACTCCCACCTCCATCATTTTTTCACCTGTCCAGGTGTCACCACATTTTGGCCAAAGGCCCGCGTGCTCCTCCATGCTCAGCCCTGGTCTGGACACCCTGTGCAAGAACTCATGTTTGAGTAGACATTGCCTGGTTGCCACTGACCCCTCCATGTCCTCGCCTATGCCACAGCCATCTGGACCATCCATAACTCCTTCCTTCGTGCTGCCTTTGACCAGCAGGTGTGGACCCTTCCACACATGATCACCCACTTTCAGGTAAACTTTGAGATGGCCCTGAAGGTCTGCACTATGTCGCCAACCCTCCCCCACTCAGTTGTCACTGCAGCATGGCTCTGGCGCGCAAGCCCCCTCCCTCCCCTTCCCTCGCCTCAGGCTCTTAGGAGCCCAGGCGTAATTTAATAAACATTGATGAATCCCCCCTCAGGTTGGGACCATCTAGTACTAAAAAAGGTGTTGGGATCTTTGCCCATATTCTCAGCTGGCTAGATTACCAGGAATTTCTAGAAAATAATTCCCCTAATGTGAGGTAAATTAAAAATTGGTTGACCCTGATTTTGGGGTAACTATGTTTAGGAAATTTTAGGTTATTAACCTGGTTGGATCTATTGGGGATCAATCCAGATGAATGCTTAAGATCTCATTGGGCAGAGTTATCAACAAAGTAGGGGCATCTGATAGTTGATTAACTATCTTGTGTACCAATTGAAATTGGTCAGGTTTCATCACTGGATAATTGGAAATTTAAGGAGTAAGTTGTGAGGCAAGTGATGCCATCTTCAACTAGCAAATCAATAAGTTGGTTTGTGACCTGCCTTAATGGGTACAAGTCACATTACCTAAGCAGGTCGCTTGCCAAATATGGTTGATTCACTTGGATAAAGAGGAAAATGTTATGAAACATTTTCCAACTCTTTCCATTTTAGGTCTCAAGGATGTCCAATGATGGAGTCCTAGCCAGGATGAAGAAGATAATCACTGCTTCAATGAGGATGGGTGATTCAATGGCAATGGCTGCCATTTCATTGAGGAGGTGTCAACTGAGGGTTGGGCACCAAATCCCCAACTATAAATTCCTTAGAATTCACCAATAAAGATATAGAAAAATACAGTATATAGTAATATGGTATTTACCAGACTATCACTTTTACTTTAAGTCTCAGCTTAGTAAACTTTATCAGCATCCATTTGTTCTATTCTTTCTCAGGTATATTAATGCTGTGTGCAATAATTGGGAGACTCTTTAAGAAAAGAGTAAGTATCTGAGCTGGGATCCAGAGAAGAAGCAGAATCAAATCAGGGTTTGCTGCCAACTGTGTGTCAAACCAGAGAAACCATAAATGGGAATTTAAGAGAAGATCAGGTTAGATGGTATAAGGGAATGAATCCCTATTTCAAGGCATCATAAGTATTTTAAGAGGAAATACTGGCCAAGCGTTGGGCTGAGATCTGATACTTCCATTTAACTATGGATAATAGTTGTCATACTATAATCAAACAATTATATCAACTATTATACAATGCAGAAGAATTGCACAAAGCCTGAATCTGTGCAAGTAATAAGTTTATAGGGTTATTGGCCAAAATTAATCAAAAGCCTATAAATTTTTACAAAAGGGTTTTACTTAGATCCTAAAATTAGTTCTAAAGTCAAGCCTCTATCAATAGCACATGTCAGTGTTTGTACTAAAGAAAATTTCAAAATATTGAAAATTAAAACAACAATTGTTTGATAGTCTCCTTACATAATAAAGCCTTTAGAAATTAAATGGGTTTTCACTTAATAGACCCATGCCTTTAAATAAATAAGGATTTTTAAAGGAGCTAAAAAATACTCACATGATGAAACCCTATCCTAGTATCTAGGATTGCAACCCCAAAGTCCTAGAACAATGGGAAGACAGCAATCCAGAAGCCACTAAAAAGAGATATCATATATTAACCTTTTCATTAGATGAGAAGTGAAGATACTAAATGAGGAGGACCTAGGTGCCCTTTCCACCACAGGGCACTAACATATTTATAAATATTGAGAACTTTTGACTAATAAATCTATCATTTAACTCCCCTTATTGGTTTTATACTTATTTTTGTCCTTTGCATAGTTATATTGATAGTTATTGTATTTGAGGATAGTTTCTAACATATCAGGCCCTGCAGAAATAAAAGTGCATTGACATTGTCTCTACAGCCATTCCACTCTTCAGTACAATTTCTAATGTATTTAAGATTTCTATTTCTTACTGCTCCAGGCAATCTACAGTTTTTCAGTTTGGCTTTCTCCCTATGAAGAGGCTGAAAGCACCCATTGGCCCAAAATATCAACAATTTCTCATCAAGGGAGATATTTTAGTGATAGGGTGATGTCACAATTCATGATTTTCCTGATCAAAACATTGCTCTCATATTTTACAAGAATAGGGTAATCTAGCATTAAACTTGATGTAAATAATATGATCAAAACAAAATGGCGTTGATCTCCAACAAAGGCATATACACTAAAAACCTTTGGCAATACAGCCTATTTAAAATTATCAATAACTTTCTTCTAATTTTGACTACTTTAACATAGGCATTAAATCATAAAATTAATGAATAATAACCTGCTAAACCAATTAAATGGAAGTTAATAGTCAATCTGATATATCAGTATTTATCAGACATCTATTATGCTAAAGAGCTTGAGAACATGAAAAGTCTAAGAATACCCAATCAACATGAACTATCTTTTAGTGAAATTTCTTGTAAGTAGCTCTTCCTCTCAAAATTAACTAGTTTTTATTTTGATAAATTATATCAAATTTTAGTTTACTGATTGTAATTTTTCACTAATTTTCATCATGGCTCAAGGGATGAGGCTGCAAATTCTTCAGCGCTGGTGCTACTCTTGGAACCATGGCACCTAGCACTGCTTTGTTGTGCATATGCCTTTCCCTAGCCATCAATCTCACAATATGTCATGTAAATTATGTGCAGATCCTTCCCTATCTGATGATGTGCTCCACTATTAACTGGGCTTGCACATGGACTTGCCTCCCCAATAGTTTGACATGCTGCCTTATAGTAGCATACTGTGACAAGTTTTATAATACTTGGAATGTTTTTACTAAAACTATTGATAAACTAAATTATTGTCCTCTAAGCTAGTAGCAATATATTGAGTTGAAGATGATTTATAAATATGTTGGCATTGTGTACCAATGCCCTGAGACAAGATAGTGAATAGCAAGGTGGTCCTTGAAGTTCCTGGTCTATCAAAATGCTGCATATGGAGATTTTTCAGGACTATTCTCCTTTTCATTGATTTTTCCTATTAACTGGTGTGGTACTTTTCCCAAGTGGCACCTTCAGATAAATAAGTAAGTTTTCAGCAATATAATAAACTAAAGTAAGAGTTAGAGACATGGGATTATTTTATTTTAACTTAATTGAAAGAATTATATAACTTTCTATCATTAATCAAAAATAGTGTATTATGGTAGGTACTATCAATTTCCCTCAATTTTTTATTGAGCTTAGAACTTTTTAGTTTTTATATTTACTATCTTAGATACTTAGTGACAAATCAAAAGCAATGATCAACTATTAATCTTTTTATAAATGATGCTTGTAATAAGGCTACTTAAAGGCAATCCCTTATCTTAAATTCTTATAAAAATAATTGGTCAAATATTTATCACTCTAAACATTGCCTTTACTGGAAACATGGTTAAATTTTAATATCTGAGGTACTTATATCTTGAGCGATATACAGTCATCTTCAAGATAAATTTGCTTTATTGTTACTTTAATACTATTGACATGTATATTGTTGGGCACTAGCCCAGTGGTCACCTTAAGGAATAGGTGGGTTAGGAGGGTCTTAAGGCTGAAATGGCTCAGCTTATTGTTAAAATCTGGGTCACTAGATGGTAGCTCACTTCTGCACCCTGATTTCATCTGCACAGATCCTTGACCACTTGCGTTGATTGTTTTAAAATATATAAACTAGGGCAATAATAGTATGAAGACTATTATTATGGTTGATTGCCCAAAAGCCACACTGAGTAAAGGGTCCAACACTAGACTGGTGCTTCCTCATCTTGAAGATGTTCTTGTACTGGTAGGGAACATTCCATATTCTCTTCATGCAGAGTCAAGCGGAGAATTGATAAAATAACCTATGATATCTGATCCTTGCACTCTTATCCCAAGAATAAACTAATATAACCAATGTATAAACAACTAAGTTATTATCAAGTTTTAATCTGATTTTATTAGGGAATATTTATTGGTTTATAGTAAACTTGGCACACAACTTTTCAGTTGTCCTCTAAGAATTATTTGTTCTCCTATACTGAATTGATCCTTAAGATTTAGGCACTGAATCTTGGTGGGTATCCTTGCCTTGATTTTCTTAAATATATAATCCTCAGTTGTATTATGACCAATTTATTGGTGTTAGGAACTCAAAACCAATTGATTCAGGTTGTGTTGCCTGATGACAATCCTACCTATTACCACAAATATTAGAATGTCTAGTTAATTTTCAACAACTCCTCATCTGTTCACTCTGAATGATTCCATATTCTAATTTAACTATTGGGTGTTGTTCCCACATTTGATACTTGCTTGATACTGTCAGGCGATGATCCCCACCAAAGATCTCTTTAGTCAGTGATTATTGCTGAGATATGAAATTGTCTATCACAATAATTTAACTAGTGGTTGTTGTTCCCTCATTGAATTCATGCTCAGTATTGTTGAGGATGATTCCCAAAAAGTTTAAACCTAAGTCAGCAACCATTGCCAAGATATATGATTGTAACCATAAATTGATAGATTTAATTAATCATTCACTATATTGGAGAATGTGGTCAACTGAAATTATAACACATGTGTTACAGGAACTCCAACCATTAGGATTTGAATTATATTTGCCTGCAAGCAATATTAGCTGTTGCAGATTCAGTGCACCGAAAAATTGGTAAATCCTTGACCTCTGGTTGAATTGAGGAAATACTAATTGAAGCACAAGAATTATTAAACCAAGATGAGTTTAGCTCCAAAAATGACAATATTTGTTTGGGTAACATTGAGAAGGAACAGAACAATTTAGATGCTGAATGGTGCACCAAAAGGAAAACAATCAAAATGAGAAAAATGGTGCCATTAAGCAACCAGAAAATTAAGTCCATCGATGGTAATGAATATTTGGACTCCACCAAAGTGTACAGGATCCACAGAACCAACAATCCTGATATGAAAGGCTCCACACACCACCGCAGTACACAAATTCAGGAACTTGAGAAAAACGGATGCCCAAGAGAGAAATCAATGGAAGAAGAGACTGTTCCAAGATTCCTGAAGAAGATACAATATCTTCCCAATCCACTATTCAATTATCCACACAATTTATTTTACATCCTGATCCTTTAGTACTAGTGTAAAAATACTAAGTTTTTATCTTAAATAAGCAGTTTATTTCACAAAATCTTAAGTTTGTCCTTTATCTGAAGTAATCACCAGTAACCAGTCTGAAATTAATCTGTTTTGAAGAAGACACTCATTTTGAGAAGGACTCCTTGTAAGGTTAGTCTTGCAAGGAAAGAGGTTGAGATAAACTTTGTTGGTTCAAGAGAAGATTCCAACATACACAGGTTATGCATAAAGAAGATGCACAGTTGGCATGCAAGTGTCAAGTTTACAGCTCTCTCAGGAAGTTTAAGCCTAGCTGGTTAGTGTAAGATCTGTGCAACAGATTACCCCTTTTGATGCCCCAAGTTCAAAATCCCCAGAGTTAAGTGAGCAGAACCCAGGGTGGCGAGACTGGTGCTCACTACAGGGGTAACGCCAACCACACAGTAGAGAAGATAGAGTTTAGGGAAAATGGAAATGCTAGTATTGAGACCATGGAGGTATACCATGGTGAAGAAGCAGCAGGAAGCATATCCCCAACTGAAAAAGAGATGCTTGAGGCAAGACTGCAAGCATTGGAAAAAGAAGTAGTGGAGTTGAGGTTGTACCTAGATCAGGTTTTAGACAAAATTTGACAGGCTCAAGTGGCTACTATCTCAGTGTTAGGGCACATACCAGTGACTAGAAGAATTGAAACTTATCTGACTAGACTTGAGAAATGAGTCCAATACCTTGAAGCAGAAAATGGAATAAAGGTATGAACATTGAATGAGTATAGTGAACGGATAGACCACCATGAGACTATTTTGATGACATTGATTGAAACTTGGAGAAAATTAAGGATCAAATTTAAGTAAAACCACAGCCTGCTCTAAGCCCTTTGCTGTACACATCACGTTTGGAAACGCCAGTGTTAGCTGCACAGGGAGCAACAACTCCACAACATCAGTAAAGTGCTCCAGTAGAGGAAGATCCAAACTTTAAACCTTATTTCAAAACCATATTTACTCCTGCAAAATGGAACAATAGCTGGGTTTTTAATTTGTACAAGAACAGCATGGATGGCGCTAGTGATAAGCAGAAGGCTCATCACATCCAAGGCTGCATGAGCCGCAAAGTACAGGAGATACTCAGCGCTAGTTTACACCCTGGTTTGACCTGGACTGAGGTCAAGGAAATCCTGTTATCAGAATTTGGTAGCGCACAGGATGTTGAGAATATGAAGCAGGAGTTCATATTGATAAAGATGGGCAAGACAGAGACATCGCAAATTATGCCACCTGATACTACCTTTGATCACAACAACTATGGACCACAGGGACCTTAGACTTACCTACCGCAAAGACTGTCCTACTCAGTTCCTTGGAAGCACATCCAGCCCTCAAGATGCACATGACGCTTGCAATTAAAATGGCTGGATCTCTCAAGTTTATCAAAGAAGTGTTACTTGATGTGCAAGGAACTTATAAGATTGAGACAAACAAATGACTCAACCAACACGCAGAGTTGGAAAAGCTGTGTACACTACACAGGACAAGAGTGACAAGCCAAAAGACAAGAACTTCAATCCATACCACGGTATCAGCGCAAGGAGTTCATGTGCCACAAATGTCACAAGCCTGGTCACTATTGACAATCTTGTCTGATGAGAGGTGATGAAGAAAAACCCCCTTCACTAAAAAGAGAAAACCCCTGGAACCATAAATTGGGTGAACCTACATGTGGAAGGAGAGGAAGATCACCAAGATGAAGACTTGGTGGATGCCAGTTACCATGTGTAAGGAGCCCCCAGTACTGTATCTGTACCTGCATGATTATGGGTACTTGGATCCACCAATGAGGGGTTGAACTCTACATATCTAGCTCAAGCAATGAAGCCCACTCAAGTAGTCAAAAGTCTAGAGGAAGGTGAACAACTTATACAGGACACCTTCAAGAATATCGAGAAGACTACTACTCTGCATGCCAAATTGATGTTTAATATACCTAAGCAATTAGAGGAATTTGAAAAGTCAACTGGTGATGTGCTGTCAACCGGAATCTATTTGGGAAGAGTGTAACAAAAGTGGAAGTTGTGATACAGTGTGTGCGTGTACTGGCAGTCCTCAATACTGGTGCCCCAGTCAATATCATGTCCTCAAATTGATGAAGCTAAATTTTATGCCAGACAATGACTACCATGTGAGATATTGGACAGCAGGACCTGACACTACACATGCATTAGGGGCTTACTCTGCCTTACCCCTACGCTTTGGATGCATGGTACTCACTGCCCCTGCTGTGGCCTTGGACAAAGACCACTATGACTTCCTTATTGGCACACAATTTTTATTGGAGTTCAGAGCAAAGATTGACTTTGTTAGCATCACTGTGAGTCTGCTAAACTACCAGATGCCCCTTGTGTTTAAAGATGAAGACCTGAAATCAAGGAAGCAGCGGACATATCTGGTTGAAACTGAGCAATCAATCTACCTGGTGCACTACATACTTCACAAAAAAGGTGTGAAACAACTACCTGCTTCAGTGTGCGCTGAAGATGGGTTACCCTTGAGTGCCAATGAGGCAATGGAAATTTGACCAGGAGAACAAAGAGTTATACACACTGCCATAATTGTAAGGATCCCCCAGAACACTGTACTTAAAATATACACCTGAGAAGAAGTACATGAACAGGAGCCACGAGTGCTACCTGAATTCTTTGACTCTAGTCATGAGGGTGAAGTAACTATCCTCCTGGGGAACATCATCACTCAACCTATCCTAATTAAGAAAGGACAAGTTGTAGCATGTTTGATACTAACCAATTGTGATACCATTGAGTCAGTACACGCTGTCGGAGGATTAGATGAATTGGGGCTTGCTGAAATGACTGAGGAAGAGTGGAAAGAGCTGGATGATTTATTGGAAGATTTTGAAAATATTTTTAGCCAAGGACCAAATGATTATGGTCTGTGTAAAGGAGATATACACCATATGGATACAGGGTCAGCTATATCTTTCAAATCAAAGCTATACCACCAATCAAAAATGAAATAAGAGGTTATCACTAAGGAGCTTCAACAACTTACAGATGCTGGCTTGTTGAGGCCCTCAAAGAGTCCATGGGCATTGCCACTTCTGTTGGTGCACAAGAAAGATGGCTCACACAGGGTGGTTATGAACTACCATCACTTGAATGAAATTATAAAAAAAATGATTCTTACCCTCTGTTAAGAATTGATGACTCCTTGAAATGGTTGGGCGGTTCAAAGTATTTTTCAGCAATGGACCTGGTCAGTGGGTACTGGCAGATGGAAATGTCACCCAAAGACCAGGAAAAGTGTGCCTTGATCAGCAGCCAAGGCTTGTTCAAACTGAACAAGATGACACATGGGCTGTGCAACACCCCAGCAACCTTTCAACGTGCCATGGACTAAAGATTTGGAGAACTGAAGATGATGAGTGTCCTAATCTATCTGGATGATATAACTGTATTCAGTAGAACGTTCAGAGAGCATATTGAGCACCTTTGAGAGGTGTTCACATGGTTGAGAGAATTAAGTCTTAAGTTGAAATGGAGCAAGTGCACCTTTCTCAAGAAGCAACTTGAGTTCTTGGGACATGAGATTGGTGCACAGAGGATACAACCTCAAGAAGGGAAGGTGAAGGCAATAACCAAAATGGAGCGTCCAAAGAGTATGAGGGATGTCCAGGTGTTTCTGGGCATGATCGGCTACTACAGACAGTTCATCCCACAATTTGCAGACTTGGCTACTTCCCTAACATACCTACTGAACAAAGACTCTAAGTTTGAGTGGGGACTAGAGCAAGACCAAGCATTTGAGGATCTGAAAACAAAGTTGGTAGAGGCGCCAATCCTAACATACCCAGACTTCAACAAGACCTTCTACCTATACACCAATGCCAGCGATGTAGGACTTGGTGCAATACTAGCACAACTAGATGAGGAGGGGATTGGCCATCCCATCAAATATTATTCCAAGGTTTTTACCAAAGCGGAAAGAAACTACACTGTTACAGAACGTGAATGTCTTGCAGTGATTAGAGCAGTGAAACACTTTTGGCCATACCTATATGGAGTTCACTTCAAAGTCATAATGGACCATGCACCTTATGCTGGCTCAGGAACATGAAGGATCCTGATGGGAGGCTAGCCAGATGGGCTGTTCAGCTTCAAGGATATGACTTTGAAATAATACACAGGGCTGGAAGCAACCACCTAAATGCAGATGGGCTCTCAAGATTGCCTGTGTTCCATTTGCATGAGCATGAGAGTGATCAACTTTATGATCTAATTGGTTTACCTGAAGAGGAATGGGAAGAAGAAACTGAAGAAGTCAAGTCAGTTTTAAGAAGATGTTTAAAGGACACGCAAAGAGTAGATAGAAAACTTTAAAAGTTTATCAAGGGGAAATAATATCCATATGTGCAACCTAGCAATCAAAGGGAAGTAGTGATGGAGGCACACAAACATGTGGGACATGGGAGATTTCAGAAGACCCTAGCTTATCTCAAGGACCAGTTCTATTGGGAGGCTATTTTCGATGAGGTGCACTAAGCCTTGGAGATGTGTATACTATGTGCAAGCTTTAGACCATTTGGTAAAAAGTTTGAGTTTACACCAATCCCACCATCTGTGCCTTTTCCCAAATGTATCTATTGATGTGGTAGGACCACTACCAACTGCCTCAAGTAAGAACAGGTTTGTAGTAGTAGCAATTGACCACTTCACAAAGTGGATTGAGGCAGTGGCAATCAAGACATACACCGCAGGGGCCACCGCCCAATTTCTTTACAATAAGATTATCACAAGACATGGTTGTCCCCAGATCTTGCTATTGGATAATGGAAAGAACTTCATCTCTGAAGTAAGTGAGAAAACTTATGGACTTGGTAGGGGTGAAACAACTGTTCACTACCCCCTATACACCATCATCAAACAGAAGTGTGGAATGAGTAAATGGGATGTTAGCTGGGATCCTCAAGAAGATAGAAGTTAGCTACAAGTTAAAGTAGGATATCCTCTTTTTCATCCACACTGTTTGCTTACTGACTCAGCTACCACAGGGTCATTGGATGTCTCCATTTAAGGAGCTCTATGGGAGAGAAGCTGCCTGTCAGGCAGACGCCAAGTAGAAAATAGACTGACCTACCAGCCTGGATGCTAGAGGATCCAAGTGGTGAACCAGAATGCCAGAGGCACTGCTGCTGGTACAATGGATATGGAACTGGAAGGGAACTTAAATCTCAACAGATAAAAATGAAATTTGGGGGAGGGTGTTTTTATTCAAAAATTTAAGGGAAGAGAATCAACCAACAATTTCTCAGTGCAATGCGCCCAATTAAATAGTCATCAATTTTGGGGAAAATAAGCTGGGATCAGGTTCCGCAAGTTTGACCTAAGTGGTGAACTATTTGAGAATGGGTGGGTTAGTTCCCTGGGGACCAACATTACAAAATTTGGCGATGGGCTGAGTTTTGGTCAGATCGACCTAAGTGAACTATTTGGAAATGAGTGGGTTAGTTCCCTGTGGACTGAAATCGCTAAGTTTGGCAGCAGGCTGAGTTGCGGTCAGTTCAACCTAAGAGGTGAACTATTTAAGAATAGGAGGGTTAGTTCCCTGGGGGACTGACATTGCAAAATTTGGTAATGAGCCAAGTTGCAGTCAGTAGTATTGCATCAGGCGCAACACCCAATTTTCTGGCAGGAAGCTGCCCATCGGGGGTAATGTCTGACAGATTTGGGAGGGGGAAGATTTTTGATCATTATGTAAACTGAATTGCAACCAATGGGCATTCCAGCTGACAGATAAGCCTTCATACCTCTTTGACCATTTGAAATCTGAGTATCCAGCTGGTTGCCACTCAAATTAGTTGCAATCAGTTGTATTTCAGTGATCTTGGCGCAGATTTTACTAATTCCTCATAACAGTTCTGCTGAGGAGAGTGCAAGTACCAGAAGCAGGATCCAAAGATGAAGGGCTATTTTCCAGCGCTTGTCTACCATGTGAGCAAGATCGCCCTGAGTAATGAGGGGTATGGCCATCCTCTTTGGTAATCCTTGCTAAGGAACAGAAAGGTGGCCCAATCAATGCCCAGAGGACGTTCCTTGGGACTTACATTACCCTTTCCTTTTTCCAAGAGAAGAGCCTCATCACTGGGAAACTGTACAAGAGCCACCTTCTTGTGCGCCTTGGGTGACTTGATCACCATTACTGATGCAGGTTTTTTGGGGAAAGGGAGAGTCTTGGGGTGGGATATATGAAATGTTTCATCCAGGTTCATGCAATTCACGCAATTGTGCGTCTTTCCCCAACTGTTCATATAGGCCAGATATTTTTTCCAAGCCATAAGATATTGGATGGAATGTCACAATTTCTGGGATGCTGGGATAACTTCTTCCTCGGCCTCTTCCCCATTTTTGACAATAGTCAGTTCCAGTTCCATAGGTATTTCACCTTTGAAGGGTGACAGCTGGGAAACTACTGGGCTTTGGAGGACAAACTCATTGCAAGTTGAGATGTCAGACTCTACTGACATGGGCAAGGTAGCCATGGCAACTATGGGGTATAGGTTTAAAGTTTTGAGTGGGATGGGGCTAATTTGGGCAGGGATAATCTTCTTTAAAACTTGATTCAGTTGGAAAGGAGGGACCATTGCTGCACCAATATCTGTGAGAAAGATGGAAATGGTAGAGATATTGGTTGGTCAATTATATCAGGCAGATGGCAAGTAGAAAATAGACTGGCCTACCAGCCTGGATTCCAGAGCATCCAAGTGGTGAACCAGAATGCCAGGGGCGCTGCTGCAGGTATGACAGATATGGAACTGGAAGGGAACTTAAATCTCAACAGATAAAAATGGAAATTTGGGGGAGGGTGTTTTTATTGGAAAATTTAAGGGAAGAGAATTGACCAACAATTTTCTCAGTGCAATGCGCCCAATTAAATAGTCATCAATTTTGGGGAAAATAAGCCAGGATCAGGTTCCGCAAGTTTGACCTAAGTGGTGAACTATTTGAGAATGGGTGGGTTAGTTCCCTGGGGACTGACATAGCTAAGTTTGGCAGCAGGCCAAGTTATGGTCAGTTCAACCTAAGAGGTGAACTATTTGGGAATAGGAGGGTTAGTTCCCTGGGGGACTGACATCACAAAATTTGGTAATAAGCTAAGTTGCAGTCAATGGTATTGCATCAGGTGCAACACCTGATTTTCTGGCAGGAAGCTGCCCATCAGGGGTGATGCCTGACAGATTTGGGAGGGGGAAGATTTTTGATCATCATGTAAACCAAATTGCAACCGTCAGGCATTCCAGCTGATAGATCAGCCTTCATACCTATTCAACCAATTGAAATCTGAGTATCTGGCTGGTTGCTGCTCAAATTAGTTGCAATCAGTTGTATTTCAGTGATCTCGGCGCAGATTTTACTAATTCCTCATAACAGTTCTGCTGAGGAGAGTGCAAGTACCAGAAGCAGGATCCAAAGCTGAAGGGCTATTTTCTAGCACTTGTCTACCACACAAGCGAGATCACCCTGAGTAACAAGGGGTATGGCCATCCTCTTTGGTACTTCCTTGCTCAGGAACAGAAAGGTGGCCCAATCAATGCCTAGAGGACGTTCCTCAGGACTTACACCACCTTACCTACCCTGTTGGCTCCAATAATTGCTGCGGATCACAAGAACTTACCCCCTGGGAACTATCAGCAAGAGTTGGCTGATGAGCTCATATGTATACAACTAGAAGCTGGAAAGAACATCAATTACAGTATCCCAAAAGGGCAGAAAGTCAGTCAGAGACATACAAAACTGCCAGAATTTGGAGTAAATGATAAAGTATTGTTTTATCACATCTGTAGAAGCCAGCCTGAGAAGCTTTAAGCCATTTGGACTGGACTTCAAGTGTACTGGCTAAGAGGGGCCATGAATACTCCATCCGAGATGATGCACCAACATTGTGTTTAACAGAGTCCATGCTAGACACCTCAAATCCTAAGCTCAGTCTCATCTTGTAAGAGGTGATTTCACAGATTTAGCACACTGCAAAATTGGTAAATCCTCAACCTCTGATAGAATCAAGAAAATACTGATTTAAGTGCAAGAATTATTAAACCAAGATGAGTTTAGCTCAAAAAAAATAGCAATATTTGTTTGAGTAACATCAAGAAGGAACAGAACAATTTAGGTACTGAACAGTGCACTAAAAAGGAAAACAATCAAAACAAAAGAAAAATGGTGCCATCAAGCAACCAGAAAATTAAGTCCACCAATGGTAATGAATATTTAGACTCTAAAGAAGCGCACAGGAGCCACAGAACCAATGATCCTTATATGAAAGGCTCTACACATTGCTGCAGTACACAAATTCAGAAACTTGAGATATGGGAGCCCAAGAGAGAAATCAATAGAAGAGACTGTTCTAAGTTTTTAAAAATGATTCAAAAATTTCCATTACACTATTTAATTATCCACACAATTTATTTAACATCCTGATTCTTTAGTATTTAGTATAAAAATACTAAGTTTTTATCTCTAATAAACAGTCTATTTCACAAAATCTTAAGTTTGTCCTTTATCTGAAGTAATTGCCAGTAACCAGTCTGGGATTAACCTGTTTTGAAGAAGACATTCATTTTGAGAAGGACTCCTTGTAAGGTTAGGCTTGCAAGGAAAGAGGTTAAGATAAACTCCGTTGGTTCAAGAGAAGATTCCAATGTACATAGGATTATTTATAAAAAAGATGCACAGTTGACATATAAATGTCAAGTTTACAGCTTACTCAGAAAGTTTAAGCCTAGCTAATTAGTGTCAGATCTGTGCAACAGATTACCCCTTTTGATGCCCCAAGTTCAAAATCCCCAGAATTAAACAAGCAGAACCCAGGGCAGCAAGATTGGCCAAGATGATTTTGAAATTACCTAGGGTATGTACAAAACTAGGTAACCCAATAAGAGGAATGGCACATTTATGAATATCACTGAAGGTGGGACTTCTTGAGATGTCTTGCCTTCTACTTGAGAGAGATTTCTTAACAGACAGGTGAGCAGTGGATTATGATTAGAGGGTGGTAGTTGAGCTTGAAAAGGGGGCAAGATATTAGCTACCAGTACGCTGGACATAAATGCTTTTTGATAATAAATTTCACAAAATAATATTGAAGGATAAGCATAAGCAAAGCTAAATTTAATTTTTATTGAGACTTATGTTAAGGTTTTTTCAAGTAACTCTGTTACCTATACTAAAAAATTGTACATTTAGGAAATGAGGGTTTCATCTGATTAATTTTGGATTTGATTGTTTTTCATTAAACTTCAATTAAATTTTGATACAGAATGGAGGTGCAAATGTTGCTTTAATCTAAGAATCATGAAATTGCCAAAACATACATCAAGTATCCTATAATACAACATTTAATCTGCAGGATTAGCCATATTGCAAAATCATTATTAAAATTATTAATCAGATATAAACAAATTATGTCAGATGATCCAACTTATCTAATCTTTAGATCCAAATTTACAGATTTTGACCAATCTGTAATTTGGGTCTTAGATACTCAATTCTGATGGATTGAAAAATTGTTGGTTTTCAACCTTGACTGATGTAATCTATCCAATTAGGTTCTACTGTAATATAAATGTTTAAATCCTTTAGTAATCAGAAACTTACTTTTATTATATTGCCTCAGATGACCTGAAACCTTGAATTAGTTGAGAAATACTAAGACATCATTATGGATACACTAGCAATAATAGGTTAATGCATGCTTACAAAAAAATTATCAAATTTTATTAGTTCAAGTAAAGATTTTTGAATCAATTTTTGTTAGATTATCATGCTTTTGGATAATTATATATAAAAAACAATCCTAATCTTTATAATTACCTAAACTTGAACCTTGTTTTACACAAAAAATTTATCATTGTTATATAAGTTATTTAGAGATTAGCATAAATATTTACTAATAAAAAAGATTTTATTAGCGGTAAATTAAATATCTTTTATAATAGGATAAACCTTTTTATATAGTATAACTAATAATTTTAATTCAAAAGGGTGCAACTTGAGGTGATGCACTCAAGAAGTATAACCAGGTGAATTTAAGTATCTTAATGAATAATCGTATCAATCTAAATTATAAGCAACAAATAGTATTAACTTAGTAAATCAATAAACACTAAAGTGAGGGCGGATAGCCAGTTTGAAAAACTGCTGCTACCATCCAGGTGTACATAAGGTTAAACCTGCACATGGCTAATTCTCATTTAGTGTATATATTCTAAGATTAACCTGCTTCAAATAGTTTTGAAGCCAAATTTATTTTTCTTGATGCTTGAAAATTAATTTTTTGCTGTTAAAGTATATTATCACAGCTAACTATATTAATTGATTAATAAGTACTAATATGACAATGATATTTTACAAAATCAATGGTCTTTTTGTACATATTCTTAATAAACTAATTGACTTAATGTCAGTTTATGAAAAATTAGGCGTGAGATAAGAGCATAGGTTGATAATTAAAAGGGTATGATTACTTAATTTTTGGTCTTCATTTATTATAATGAGTCTACAATCTCATTTGACAAGTATTTTTAAGTAATGAGATAAGTTTTAAATGACAAAGAAAATGGAATATTATTAGAACTTCTATAAAAATAAGGAAATTACTATAGCTACATAAACCAAACTCTATTATAACTGTTTTATGTAAAACTAGGCTTCGTACTAAGCAAACATTTAATATGATATGTAAAAAGTAGAACACTTTTAGGAATGTTTGCAATAGTTTAGATATTAAACAAATAAATATATTTTAAACTTGTTCTAAGAAAATTTATAAACTATCTAAATTTAAGTATTTATTGTTAAGTAAATAATGATCTAATTGTAATGATAATTCATCTGAATTGGCCATTTAAGAATATAACGTTAAAACCCAGATCAAGGCACGGGTGCGTATATTTTAATCCAATGATTAATAAGAAAAAGATGTACAGAAGATAAACTTCACGTCACAAAAAGCTAATGTCAAGCAGAACTTGTAATTTCAGTCTAGACTTTTAAGGAAAAAAACAGCAATAAATTGGCGACATAAAGCTATTTAGAAAAGAAGGAGCGGCTGGGTGAGGCCATTCTGGAGATGGATCCAAACACCTCTTCAAAAAGCTGATCTGAGTCATTTTCTGCATCCATTGCAGTATTTAAAACTCTAGGAGACAGAAGCAAAGGGTTGTCATCAGAAAAAGGGGATGAAAAGGAAGAGCCCTTATGGAAGGTTGAATGACGTGAAAGGGATTGACTAGTGGGCCAAGCACTAAATGAAGGTGCAAGCCGCGGAGCTTCGTTCCAAGGCGCAGAAGTTAATGGGCGGCTGAAAAAGGTGGTATCAACTGATATCTCTTCACAGGATGAGCTTTCAAATGAGGAACGATTTGAGAGCATCCAGTGAGGTACACTACCCTGACTATCCTCAAAGGCCATTCAGCTTCCTCCTCATTAGGCCAGGTTGGGAAAAAGGCCTGAGAAGTCGCCAGAGGATGCTCACGAGTAGGTTGGGCGTGAGGCCAAGGAAAGTCAGTCGAAAGTGATTCAACCGTGTGTTGCTGAGAAACCAAAGTTTCAAACCGGGGGGTAGGCATAGTAGATTCTGCGGGACGCATCCAAGTCAGAGATGCGGAGGCTGGTACGAGAGCATTTCTCTCCGGCTCAGCTGAAGTGCGGCTGCAGTTAAGTTGGGCCAAGGAGTGAAGAAGTGTAAGCTTTTTAGCGCTGAGTTCGCCTAGCTGCTCTGATAGCTCCTTCTTGTCGCTTAATTGTTGACCCAATTCTGAAATAAGTTGGCAGTATTTCTTCAGTCGATCGTGATTGCCAGCCCCAAGTCTGCTCTCCTCGCTCTTGGCTGCCGTTAAAGCATTCAACAATTGCTGATAATTTGCTTCATCATCTTTAAGATGATCTTGAAGGCGTTTGAAATTTGCGCTGTGTTCTTCCAGGTTGGCTTCTAGCAATTGATTGTCCAGGTTGATTGCCCTCAGTTCTTGCTCTAATCGGTTCTTGTCTACCCTAAACCGCTTTTCAAGCGCTGCAAGTTCTGCGGGATAGCCAGCGTGGCTACGCTCTTCCGCCTCTATTTCCTTAAGTCGCGCCTTTAGTGAGCTTTCGGTGCGGTTGAGCAGCGTAGTCAACTCATCAATCTGATGCTCGAGGGAAGACCGTAAGCTGGTTAGTTGGGATTTCTGCTCTCGCAATGCTTCAACTTCAGCTTGATTAAAGGCTAATGTCTCTTCCAGCGCCTGGAGCTCAGCCCTAAGATCAGATAGCTGCTTATATAGAGTAAAATGAGGTTGTTCATCGTTGTTAAGATGCTTAAACTCCAACCGAATATTCTCGCGGCTACTTTGTAGAAAACCCTTGTCAGATTCTAATCTTTTTATTTGCTCTTCAAGTGAAAACTCCTTTCTAATAGATAAGGGAGAACCATCTGACTCTATGATGAAAGTTAAATACTGAATAAAGTAGGGTTATTTAAGAAATAAATCGGAAAGCTAGCTTTCAACAAACAAGAACTTAAAGCGAAAGAAACGGAAAATGATAAAACATTCGATAAAACAAAGCGCTAGAACGGCAAGCCCTAAACATTAAAAAACATGAGAAAAAGCTTTTAAATTAAAAGTAGAAACAAATTTTGGGGTAGCTAAAAATACCTAATGAGTGTTCGAGCGTTCTAAACATTAGATAGGAGGAAGGCGCCCTCCCACGCGTCCTTGAATTCGCCCATATACGTATCCTATAAATGGTATTTGGCTTTAAGCTTGGAATACCAACTGCTCGCTCATGTGGTTCACACTGACAAACAATAATATTATTGATTTCTATCTCATATGATAACATATGCCTTTCAGGTGAAGAGTGTTCCCAGCTAAAATATGCGGCAGTTTGATCCAAAACCTTGAGGTAAAGAACAGGCGGGTCCAACAGTTTCACGTTGAACAGAGTCAGTAATTGGGTGTTGTCTACAGAAACTGAAAGTTTGTACATGATCCAACAGATAAGAAAAGAAAGGCAATATGTTACAAACATGGACCAGAAAGGAACCTGGTTTGGTAGCTGAAAAACTTGACTTAGGCGGGCGATAGATAATAATAAGGCCATAATTTTATACACTGTATTGCCAGTTAACAAAAAGGTATAAGTGAGGCAAGTGCATGCCAAGCCTTGAAATGAAGAAGGGAGGCGATAACTAACCACAGCATTGACCATTATGATACTTACATAAAACAGCCTAGCAGCAGGTGAGTCAGGCAACGTTATATCAAAATATCCCATCGGTTCGGTATCAAGCGACCTGGGCTGCCACTTGTCAACTTCGCCTCTAAAACCTTTTACAATCATTCGTTCCCAGCTTTTAGCTTTTTAAACTAAACTTGAATTCCATGTTCTTAACTACCAATCGTTTCCAAGTATTTCTACTAATTCCGCATCGCTTTAAATGAATGTCATGATTTCACTTTACCCAGATTCGACTTTTAATTGCAATTTGATCACAATTGTATTATGTATCGATTCTCTATTGACTGAACTCAGACTTATAAGGTTAACTGAATCTACTTAATAAAACACATTCACTCACTGACTGACTGACTGACTTACTGACTGACATCTGAAACCTTCGAGTCTGATAGGGTCAATCTATTTGGGTGAGTGAGTGAGAATTGGAAATATCTATATATATAAAACAAAGTCGTGCTAGTTACACCATTTATAACTCAAGAACGGCTGGACCGATTTTTATGATCTTTGCTTTGTTGGATTTGTCTCCGCCCCGAATAGCAAAATAAATTTTAAAAAATATTATTTTTATAGTAAAATAAAAAGTTTTATATGTAACAAGTGAAAATCCTATATATACTTCGATAGTATTTGCTATATTGTTACAGCTGAGCAGTTTGATATTCAGCTGATTTGATATTTTAAATGGTTTTGTTAAGTGGTTAGTAGTCATTCGGGTATTTAACAAGTTTATCTAAATCAAAACTTTGAATCAAAAGTCCAATTGATTTTGAAAATACCTCCTCTAGCATAATCGGCTCTTAAAATAAAAAAATCTAGCATAATCGGCTCAGCTTTTGGCTCTAAACTTCAACTCTATAAAAGGTCAGTTGTTCGAATCCTGGCGTAATCTATATATATAAAAGCAAATATGTATGTGTGTGAGCGATGCCCAGCCAAAAATAGAGCATGTAGAGATCTGAAAATTTAGCTATAGGTGGACGGGAGGGGGTCCGTGTGCACCTTGAAGCCCGATTTTTAATTTTCATAGTAAAATAAAAAGTTTTATATGTAACAAGTGAAAATTTTATATGTTTTTAATGAAAATCGGTATATTGCTACGGCCAAGAAGTTTGATATTCGGTTGATTCGGTAGTTTAAATGGTTTTGTCGAGCGGTTGGTGGTTTGTGTTGATTAATAAGCTTAACGGTTTAAATATAGTTAGTGATTGGTTGATTTAATAAAGTTGATTGGTTTTGGTAAGTAGTTGCGATTTTGGTTGTTTCGATACATTTAGTTTTGGTTTACAAAGCGGTTGGTGATTAGTTAATTTTTAATTTAATGGTTTTAGCTAAGTGGTTTAGTGGCTTAGTTAATTCGATAGGTTTAATTGGGTATGGCTGAATGGTTGGTAAATTTATATTGATTCAGTATAATTTGATTACTTAATTTTATCGATAACCATCTACAAATATAAAAATTACGAGATTATCAGATGAACTTTAAGCCCACAAACAAATCTGTGTTAAACTGGGTATTAAAAATTAATCTTAAATTTTATTTACAAAAGAATCAGTATGTTTTAATTTTATTCGAGGTGGGCCGACCTTGGGACGATACCGCACCGATTAGGGAAGTGAAGAAAATGGGAAAGGAGGTTAAAACCTGGAAAACCTCCATGCGCGGCGTATGATAGGCCAGGAACTCCATGGACCGCCTTTGCTATTCGCTATCTCGGTTCGGGGCATTGGCGCACAAAACCAACACAGTCAAAATCGTCCCCTACCCAAAGTCCATTACCGGGATCGAACTCGGGAGCAGTCAAAAGAATCAGTATGTTAATTTGTTTATATAGATGTATTATCTCAAGCAAATAACCAAAAATCACCAAACTTGGCACAAGTATTCTATAAAGTTTGGGAACAGAATGCTAATATGTAATTGTTTAATATAATCATATAAAATTAAATATCAGTTCTATATAAGATCTAGAACGTATATTTCTAATGGTAATTATATAGCAGTTTGGCTGTGTATTTTTATATTCATTTAATTCAAGATTTTCATAGGCTTTGATATTTAGTTGGTAGTTTTTGGCTGTTTTGTAAGTTCAATAATTGTTTTTGCTGAGTGGTGGTTTATTTTTTGGTTGATTCGATAGGCTCAATAGTTTCAGATAAGAGATTGATGGTTTAATTAATTTGGCAGACTTAATAGATTTTAGCTAAGTGGTTGGAGGTCGGAATTTTTAATAGGTTTAATTGTTTCTGAACTTATTGATAGCTATCTACCAATATAAAAGCTAAAATAATTTAGAATCTGATTGATTTGATAAGTTTATTTTATTTGGCCGAGTGGTTGATGGTTTTTGGTCAAATCGATAGGATACGGTTTAGCTTTGGAGGTGATAGTTATTGGTTAATTTGACAAGTTCAGTTAGTTTTAGCTGAGTGGTTAGTCTTTTTGGTTGCTTCGGTTGAGCAATTAGAATTCGCCGAGTAATTATTGCTTACCTATATATAAAATCTAAATTAATCAATTCGAATCACCTGAAATTCTATAGACACCGTAGCGAAGCACGGGTAACTCCGCTAGTTATTGAATAATTCACCAAATTGCTCACCTGAAACTCAACAAAAATCAGTATTAGAGTTTAAGTAAATTAAGTAGTTAGGATAATCAGCTCACCAGCTACAAGGGCGTCAGTGAAGTTAGCCCGAGTGGCTCGAGAGTAGTGCTGGCACAGCCTATAGGCTACAATGTGAGCTTATCATTTGATAAACTAAATACCGTGGCAAAGCACGGGTATCTGTATGTTAGGTTCATATATTTTATAAACCTGTCTAATTTGGTTCACCTAATTAATAAAATACTTTTGGCAAGTTAAGTAGAAGTTGATTTATAGTTTGGAAGATATCTCACGTACACGATGATTTTAAATTATAGAGATGTTTTGGGTAGCAGTTTGGTATTATTTGATTGATTCGATAGGTTTATTTTGTTTGGCCGAGTGATTGATGGCTTTTGGTAAAATTAATCGGACACAGTTTAGTTTAAGGGGTGATTAGTTATTGGTTGTTTTGATAAATTTAATAAATTTTATTCGAGGTAGACCGACCTGGGGACGATACCGCACCGATTAGGGAAGTGAAGAAAATGGGAAAGGAGGTTAAAACCTGGAAAACCTCCATGCGCGGCGTATGATAGGCCAGGAACTCCATGGACCGCTTTTGCTATTCGCTATCTCGGTTCGGGGCATTGGTGCGCAAGCCAACACAGTTAAAATCGTTCCCTACCCAAAGTCCATTACCGGGATCGAACTCGGGAGACAGTGGTAGAGGGTCCATACTCTACCACTGGGGTATCCTCCCTCGGTTGTTTTGATAAGTTCAGTTAGTTTTACCTGTGTGATTGGTGGATTTTGGTTGATTCGATTAAGCAATTAGATTTGGCTGAGTGGTTTTGTTTATCTATAATATAAAATCTAAATTAATAAATTGAAAATCTTTAATTTTATAGAAACCGCAGCGAAGCACGGGTAAATCGGCTAGTCTATATAAAAATCATTTTACATGCTTATGTATGTGACAAATTTCCTCCTAAAAAATTAACCAAAAATAAATAAACACCAATATTAAATGAATTTAAAGAACTAAAAATAGCTATTTTAAGAAAAACAATAACAATACAAGCTATATTAATAAGTAAAAATGATTTATATAATTTTAATTGAAATAAGTATACCACTTTAGTTGAGCAATTTGGGATTCTCTGGTTGATTTGATAGGTCATTGGTTTTGCCAAGTGGTTTAATGGTTATTTAGGTAATTTGATAAGCTTATTGGTTTCATTTGAAACTTTGAATTTTAGTTTTAATTTGGTTTGAGCCCATGGGTCTGTTTTATTGTTTTATGACTTACCAAACTTGGCATTAATGCTATTAGCAGGGTCATACGCTTCTAATTGGTCCTATGCATGTTGATTGGCTGGTGTCATGAAGGCTCAGAAATCTCAGGTTGATCATGGCTTGAGGTTTTTATAACACCTTGGATATCTGTTTTATCTGGCAGCACAGTCATCATTGGCAGGCATGAGCAGTATGACATTTGGCACATAATATTGGACACAGCATGATAATGATAAATCCTGAAAAAGACAAACAAGAAAAAGTAGATTCAGAGCATTTTTGTTACTTTATTAAAAATTGTGAACAGGCTTTTTATACCTGATCAATTGAAAATTTTCAAAAAGAAAAAGGTTTTGTAGGATCTCAAAGAAAAAGCAGCTAAAGATAAATAAATGGCTAAAAGGCTAAGATAAGGGAGGGGATATCCACTAATAGATTGGTGATCTTAACAGATTCTAAACACAACTATTTACTTTTATGCTGATATAATTAAAGTCAATTTCAATTGCTTGTTGAATGGTAAGGAACTCCATTGAGGGGTTCCAAGTTTTATTTGCCATAGGGTAGGATTTTTGAGACTTGGAAAGGTCCCTTGAAATGGGGTTAGATTTTCTATGATTTAGAGTTGAGTAATTCATTTTAGAAAATTAAGGCTTAGTCCCCAATAGTGAATTTTTTTGACTCTTGAGTTGTTCATCATATTGGAGTTTTATTTGATTTGCTTGGTCTTGTGAAACTTCTTGAACAGTTGTTCAATTTAGGTCAGCATGATCTTGTCCTATAAGTTCTGAATAGTTGGGTTGATCTGACACTTAAATCTAAATAAAAGTTTGTAAGGAGTGTGTCAGGTGGTAGAGTTAATTTTGGTTTGGTAAGCTCATAGGATGGCAGGCACTCATTCTGAACGTTTCTCAGTATTATCCATGCAACTTTTCTCCAGGGCATTTATGAGGGTTTGATTGAGCTGTTCAGTTAATCTATTGCACTAAGGGTTGTAAGAGGTGGTCATTGTATGTCTCATCTGGACTTGAGGTAACTGTTTTGGTGACTAGCTTGTTAATAAAGTGTGCCCCTTGTCAGATAGGATAGTGCATGGAGATTCATAGTTGGTAATAATTTCTATATAAAAAATTGGTTTGAGATAAGGGTGTTGGCTTTGGCAAGGGGCCATCTGCCAAAATATTTGGTAGTAATTAAGAGGTACTTGCAACTTTACTGATTACAGGGAAGGGTCCTACAAAGTCAATGTTCCATATTTTAAGGGTTTTAGGGTGATAATGGGGTTAAGAGGCTTCTGTGGTTAGGCTGATTCCTAAAAAGTTAGCAGGCATGACAGATGGTGACATAGTTATAGACATCAGCATGGGCATTTGTCCACCAGTAAGAAAAAAATAAGTCATTCTTTGGTTGCTTACTTTATAAAGTGTCCAGCGTCATCATGAACCTCCTTGAGATATTTCAACCATAAATTCTTTAAAAACCAGTGTGAGATGGTATTCTTGACTCTAGGTATAAATTTCCATCAATTACCAGAAAGATGGTACATTTGGCTTGTGTCATGGAAACAGCAGAAGAAGTTTAGACCAGACTGCCAGTTAGGGTGTGTAAGCATCCAGAAAGCAAGCCAGAATGCCAGAGGCATTGCTGACCGTATGACTTGATATGGAGCCAGAAATAGGATACCACAAAATAGTGGCGGAATATCAGGGTTAGGAGTATCCCAACAGCAAACCACACCAAATAGATTTTGGACCCAGGGGTTCTACTAACAGGGGTGGAAACTACTGGGATAGGTACTGCGAGATTCTTGGTTGTTAAGAATATTTCATTGGGTAAAAGAGAGGTGAATCTTCTCTTGTAGTTGGTGAACATAGGGCTATAAAATCCCTGTATATTGCTGCTAAAAGGTCATGAGAACTGGGTTGTGGAATCAAAAATTTTGGACTTGTCAAGCCCAATTGGTGATAGAGGGAACTATAGTAACCAAGAGAATTGGTAAGGCCCACCCAGAGTGCGGAGTGGCAGACCACCAGGCAAACACCATATGGAATATGGTTGAAAGGAGGGAGATAAAAATTTGGGGTTTTTTCAATAAAATTTTTATTTGGGAAATATAGTAAGAAAAATTGACCAACAATCTTTTCAGTGCCTTACAACTGATTAAATAGTGGTCGATTGGTGAAAATGTGGTCAGGATCCACAAATTCAGCCTAACCAGTAAATTGGATGGTAGAGAAGGGGGTTTATTCTTTGGGAACCGCCATCACAAAATTTGGCAGTGGGCTGAGTCTCTGTCAGTTTGACCTCAAACGTCTGGACCAGGGGGCAATTACATTTCTGATGGTTAGCATGATGGCATTTGGCCCGACGAGTGATGGGAATCCCCCAAGGCCATCCAATATAGGGATGGGACCATTTGGTTGGGAACATGTTTGGGATGGCCAACCTGCCTGTGCTTGGCTGATTAACCGTTCATTTGATCAATAGAGGCCCATTGGGTGCAATGCCTGAATTACTATTGGAGGGTTTTGAACTCTCAGCAATAGCGCCCAATATTTGTTCTGCTGATTTTGGGGTCAAATTGGAACCGTCGGGTGATCTAGCTGATGTTTCATTCTTCATGCTTTTACAACCATTTGAATTTTGGCCATCAGCCCAATTGCCACCCAAATTGGATCTGACTGATTTCAGTTCAATAATCTCAGCACAGATTTCACTGATTCCCCACAACAGTTCTGCTGAGGTGAGTGAGAAAATTGGGGGTGGGATCTGAAGTGGATGAGCTGTCACCCATCGCTCATCAACTACTTGGGTGAGATCGCCTTGTGTGATGAGGGGTACTGCCATCCTCTTTGGTGTTTTCTTACTTAGGAATGGAAAGATAGCTCATTCAAGAGCCAAAGGACACTCCTCAAGACTTACAGCTTGAATTGTCAATCATAAGTTACTCCCTTCATGGAATTCAAAGTTCTGGAGGACTTGTTGAATCTGTAACAACTCAGGCTACAAGTCAATGGTTCCATTTGGTAAGTGAGGACTGGTTTGACAATATGAGAGTTATAACAGAGGTCATCAGACTCAGCTTTAGCTTCACAGAGAGGTGTATAAATTTTTCAGTATATTTCATTATACATATTGCCATTGGATTTAGCAGCTACTATGGATTGGGTTTGGTGAATAAAAAACATAAGGCAAAGTTATTGGAGTAGATAGTAACATCTTGATTCAGAAAATAATATCAAACTTTTTGGAAGGTGTAAAAGATGACAAGTATTTCCTTTTCATATGTGAAATGATTAGTTTTGGCAGGATTTTTTGGAAATGTATTTGATGGTCAGATCTTTACATGTTAGATTTGGGTCAATATGGGTCTGAGTGCAATATTGCTCACATTGGATAATACTTAAAATGGTTCTTAAAAGTTCAGAATCTTAGCACAGGAGCTCAGGTTATTGCTTTCTTCAATTTGTCAAAACTGAGATGTTCAGGTCAATTGAATTTTCAGGTGACTCCTTTCTTCTTCAGATAGTACAGTGGTACAGAGGTCTGACTGTTATTTGGAATAAAATAATGGTATTAATTGATGGTTCCTAGGAAGCTGAGTAGATTGCTAGCATTTTAGAGATAGCCAGGAGACAATAGCTCTTTCTTTTTTAGATCAGGTGATTTTCCTTTAAGAATAAATGTGTGACCCAATAGTTTAAACTCTCTGGTGGATAGGACTAGTTTGGATCCATTAATTTTGAGGTTAGCTTGTTTGATTTGTTCAAAAACTGTCTTCAGGTTTTGGAGGTGTTTCTGAAAGTTAGAGAAGTAGACTATGATTTCATCAAGGTAAACAGTAATGCATCAATTGAAGATATTGCAGAATATGGAATCCATGACTTTTTGGAAAGTTTATGGACTCCAACAAGTCCAAAGGGCATTTAATTAGATTCAAATTAACTTTTTTGTGACAAATGCTGTTTTCTCAATCAAATCTTTTTCAGCCATGCCCAACTGGTAGTATCCAGAGAAGAGGTCAATATTGGTGAGTACTTGGGCTCTTACATGGCACTGAAGATATCAGTAATTAGAGGCAGGGGATGAGCATTCTTTTTCATGATTTTGTTCAACAGGATGTAGTTGATACACTTTAGGAGCTAACCTTTTTCTTAGGAACAACAGCCACTGGAAATGCCTTTAAAACTGGGATGGGCAAATAAACCATCTGGTGAGTCCCTTTTTTATTTTTGTTTCAATGAAGTGTTTAAAGCTTGAGGTAGTCAGTAGGGCCATCAGGTGATTGGTTTGGTGTCCCTAACATCAATGTAATGCTACCCCAAATTTGATAAAGGAACATCATCTTCATCCTGCTTGATATTATCTCCATAATTCTGGATTATTTAATGCATTTTTTTATGATCCTGGAAATGTTCATCAAATTGAATCTGTTGCAAAATCTTTATGATTAGATGTTAAAAAATGGTTACTGTAAAGGTTTATGAGGGTTCTTCCTTTGACTAGTAAGCTTCATGTATGGTAACAGGAAGCACAAAACTGAGCAGGTAACATTCAGCCAAATATTAATCGTTGTTCAACCATAGTATTTAGGCATTTCCATTCTACAATAACTAACACAGTCACTAGCAAAATCTAGTAAAACCAAGGACAAGATAATCTTATTAGGAATATAATTTTATATATATATAGATCATTTCTGGCAACCTAGTGCCCACCTATTAAAATCATTGGCATCAGTTGCTGGAAATTATTTTTATTCATTAAACTGTAGCAGTTGGCATGCTATTGGTCAGGTCTTCCCTCAGCATAATTTCTAAGTGTAGGTGATCATGCCCTCAAGTCCAAAAACTAAAATAATGGGGACCATCCTTGGTAACTCATAAAAGGCTAGTCATTAAATTAATCATAAATGCTAATTTCAGGGTTTCTCCTCAGGAGCCTAAAAATCATCAATGTGGCTTCAAATGATTAATAATAGGTTAGAGCTTTATCCAAGGAAGCTAAAAGTCATCAAAACCAATAAATTATAATAGGGATCATCCCCAACTAATTCACTAGTATTGGAATATATTGGTAAAGCATAATGTGACAGTTGAAGTTTTCTCTCAACATCACATTGCCCTAATTATTGATAGGACAGGACAAGCTGATGTTAAGGAAGAAGGAGGTGAGGGAGCTTGGGTATGGTTAGGCTCCAGGATGGGGTTGAGACTTAGGCAGGATGACAGTTGAAACTTGTGTCAGGGATGTGAAAGACCATATGGTGTTGAAATGAGTGAATTTGAGGTTCAAGTTGGATTTGAGTCAGAGATGCGTCAAGTCATGGATGTGGTGGCTCATCCAGCAGGGAATATAATTGGGCCTAGGATGATGTGAGTTTGGTTATGAAGTTTCAAAGAACATAGTGTCAGGCATGATGGGGGAGTCTAAACTATTATTGCAGCAGAGGGCTATGAGTGAGGTGACCTGGGAGCTGAAGGTTCTTTGTTCCATTTAATATTGACCTGCATAATTATACACAATAAAGCCATTAGCTTATAAGCCTTATCTATCTTGTTATTGTTTCTGAGGTTAACATTAATATATTTTGCTGATAGTGGCCATGGTTGGCATTCATAAACAGGAGATGGACTTTGAGAGTAAGTTTGGGAGGACTAGTGTCTCCCTATACAACTTGTCTTGGAGTCAGGGCATGTTATTTGGGATAAGCATACTTGCAACTGTCCTCCAAGAGGTGTTCATCCACAGCGCCTGTAGCACATGCAATAGAAGAATGGTCTCAGGAACCCTATCCGCCCTCTGGTCTTTAACTTGGTTCCTACTTCCTAATTCATTTGAGTCTTGTTGGAAAAAGCCAGTGCGTTACACATAATATGGTAAAATCCCAACACATCCCCATTTAACCAAATTATTTTCTTCTAACATGTCTTCTGATGCAAATACCTTTGCACAACCCCTTAAATACTAGAGGTTGTTAAAACCTAGTGGTGGAGTACATTGCTGAAACATAGAATAAAGTAGGAAAGAACTAGTGGCATTAGTAGCTATGAAAATAATGACAGAGCCCCAAAGAGAAGTGATTGGCTATCATTGCCAAAAATTTGATGGCATTAAGACATTCTTGAAAACCTTAAACCGACATCCAAAATACTAGTACAATTGAGTATATAAAAATAACAAAAAGATCTCAGCCATATGGATAGTTATCTTCAGGCTTGTAAAAACTTAGATAGCTCTCTATTCAAAATAAAACCATCAGAGAGGTCCTTAATCATGTAGGCATCCAATGCTGACTTATTGATGACCTCAAATGGACCAATCCATAACTTGTCCAACTTGTTTCATCATCCAAGACCTGGGTGTCACAATAGTTTACCCTTTCTAATTTAAATATTGGAAGATCTAGCTGATTAGCATCTTCATATCCTTTTGACTTAGGTTTATGCTTGAGAGTATTAGCATAAGTGGAGGACTGTAACTATATTAGTACTTTCATCAGGTTTTCAAATATTGTAGATACATCATTATTAGACTCAGGTCAAGTGCAGAATATAAAATTGGGGAAAAAATAGCTTAACACTCATAAAGCAATTCAAAAAGGGATTTTCTCATTAACAAATATAATTTAGATTATAGACAAAAGTTGCCATTAAAAATATGTTACCCAATCTAGTACTAAAAAAAAAAAATATGTTACCCAGCTGGAAGGTTTCCCAGAGACAAATTTCTTTAAGGTAGCAGTCAGTTTACCATTTACTTTTTCAACCATCCCATTGGTCTCTGGATAGTAGGACATCATCAGAACACCTCATATTCCCATTAACACGTTTAACTTTGGAATGATATATGTGGTAAAGTTGCTGCCATTATCTAATAAAATAACATGAGGGCAGCCATTCTGATAAATTAACTGCTCCATTATGAACCTAGCAGTGTGATGGCATCTACTTTAGCAATAGCACGCACCTCTACCCAATGAGTCCATTGACAATTGCTACAATGACATAATGACTTTGCTCAGTACTCATGGTCAACAGTTCTACTATGTCAATGGATACAGTATTCCATGCAAACCCAAGCTCTGTTAGCTGAAAGATAGTGACTTTCATAAAAGTCTTTTGTGCCTGACACATTGCACAGCAACCAAGATGTTCCACAATCTCAAAATTTAAGGAATACCCTGTTGTACTCTCATTGAACCTTCTCAGGAGTTTTCTGTAGGTCCCATGGCTGGTTACATTATGAGCTGTGTTAATAATCATAGGCCACTCAGATGGCCATAGAAACAATAAATAAAATTTCCAGTGATTTTAAACAATTAACACCTGATGTTCTTCATGTTTTCCATCACTTTGTTTAGTGCTTGCTGAATCTTGGGTGGCTGGGTCCCAATATTCCCATTAAGCATCTTCTCTTACAAAGCATCTGCCTCAATCTGCAACTCTATACCAGTTGTCAACTGTGACAATCAATCAGCATTTTGATGTATGGTTCCCACTCAATGTATAATCTCATAATCATATGCTTGTATTTTTAGAGCCTATTGAGCCAACCTCTCTTAAGGATCCCTTAAGTTATGCAGCCACCTTAGTGAGAAATGGTCAATCACCACAATTAAATGGACTACAGGACTAAATACTCTGAACTGATTACATGTGTAAGTTACCACAAGGCATTTTCACTCATTCACAGCATAGTTTTTCTCCTGCTTACTCTGAGTATGGTTTTTATATGCTAAGGGATGTTCACTGAATTTGTTACCTGACTCAACACATCACTGACTTCCATTAATGATGCATTGGTTTGAATAATAAACAGCTGATCATTTTTTTGATATCAAAAAACAAGTTCCATCATCAATTATATTCTAAGAGCCACAAAAGTGTCCTGGGCTTCCTTATTCCATGCAAAGCCTTTCTTAGGTCCATTAACAATATAAAAAAGATTTGGAGGTAAAAGTAAAGTTCTTAATAACTAGCAATAATAGCTAACTATTACTAAAAATATTTGCACATTTTGAACACTCTTTTGGTGGGACATGTCTTAAATTGCCTTAATCTTGAGTTTTTAAGGGCCTAGTCCATTAGTGTAAACAACAAAAGTCAAGTATTTGATCTCATATACAAGAAATGACATTTCTGAGGTTCTATTAACAGATTTACTGCCCCTAATTTTTAATTTTTTTAAATGTTTGTGGTGATCTGTAAAAGTGTAACTGAATATTGATATCATCTAAGTAGATGAGATTGAATGAAAACTTAAGATTGCTTAACACAGTATCCATTGCTTGGATATTGCCAGGCATCACAAAGACCTTAGGCATCCACGTTAGCTGATATAGTCCATTGCCAGTAATGATTATGCATTTTTCTTGATCCACTACAGGTAGGTCAATTTGCCAGTACACAGATATGGGATCCATTGCTGAAAAGAATTAAGCCACTCCTAAGAAATTAAGAGCACTACCAATCTTCAGAAGTGGGTATGTATCCTGTTTTAATTTTATTTTTCTGACTGATAATCTATGACAACCCAGTTGGATCTAATTTTCTTTTTTACAATTAAGATTGGACTCACAAAAGGCTTGATGATGGGACCAACAACCCATGATTGATTAGCTTAGCAACCTCATTGGCAACTATGGCCTCACTTTCCCACAAATGTTATATTATTCACATACTATATTTGCAGTTGATATCTAATTTTGACCTTATAAACTATATCTTTTGTGCAACCAAGATCATAATCAACTTGTGTGAACACCTCAGAATATAAACAATCAACTTAAGGATGTGGACCTTTTGTTCCTCTGAAATTCTGACAGGTTACCTTATCAAAAACAGTAATGATTGCCAGAGTTTTCAGATCATTGATAAATCCTATTCTATTTGACTGATTAAAAGCATGAAAAGATAAAAGTTCTATAGTAGGAATTAGATGATCAAAGGCCACTATTTGGGGGTTTTCTGTGCATATTGGCCTATCTAAGAGGTTGGTGACCAGTACCTGAATTTTGCCATGATCAGGAATTGAAATCCCAGGTACTACATGGGGTTCAGTTCTGCCTTTTTGCCAGGATTATTGGATTTTGTCATACATATAGTCAGGAATGTCCAAGGCAAGGCTGGTTCTGATGATGCACTGCTCCTTAGAATTCACAACCATTGGCATTTGTGCTCTCAGTGGAATCCCTCAACATTCTTAAATTTGAGCTAGCAGTGACCTGAAATGCTTTCTAGTCTGTCAATACTTTACTGGGATAATCCTATCCACATATACCAGATTAATATAATCATCTTCTTAATCAGGGTGGATCCCCTTTTCAGTTGTAGACAGTTGTAAAGTTTGTCCTATATTTTTTGAGTAATATTTTGAAAATAACTTGGACCCCATACTGTCATATGAAGTCAGTTCCAATCATTATCTCATTATATGATTAGGCAAAACTATGGCCATTTTTGTGACAAGAAGGGATATAATCATAAAGGCAAGACACTATATACATCCCAAGGAATAGTGGTATACAGACCCACCATTATATAAATCTATTATATTATATGTCAGGTGCAAGCTTTAACTTCTTCACTTACTATATATAAACAGTAATAGTTGACGCCTTTTCTAAATAATGGCTTAATCTTTACTACTTTTACTCAAATATGAACATAAATGCAATCAGAATAATAGAAAATAATTTTTCTCAAAAATTGTGGCATCATTGACTGAAATGAAGGATTGGGAGAGATGTTCTACTACTTCAGGATATTGATCCTTGATGTTAGTCATGCAAATTGAAATGTTTACATCATCAATGGTGCTACCAGCCTCCATGTTCACTTGCATGGCTTAAGGCTTGTTCAGATATGGTCACACCACCTTTTCAACCATCTCAGGCTCAGTGACCTTTGCTTGTATATGGGTAACCATAAGAGCCTTGTGATCCATCTCAGGCACTCATTACAGTAATTTTTCTCAGTCATGGAAAACATGAGTATGGGCGAAAATAGAATGTTCCATGTCTATCTGACAGATCTTTTCCTGTATAGAAACATTTGATTGTTGAACAAGTAAAACCATATTGATTTTATTGGTTGGTTTTATCAATCCATAAAAGCATGCTGTACTTGCCACACTTATAACATATGACCTGATTATGTATTTTGCTCTTTCAGAGTTACTAAAAGGAACTAATCTAAGCTTCAGGTTTTGCTAATACTTGGTCTTTATTAGTAAATTTCTCTGCATATTCTTTATTGCCAGTATTGTCATTGTGATAGATTTTGTTGGGGCATCAAAGGTGGCCCACAAATCTTCAAAAAATCTACCATTTGAGCTATCATCATATTTATGCCCAAAGCAGAGATCATAGCCTGATTCAGCTCCTTATGGACTTGCAGCATCAATTTAATTGCAACCCAAGCATCAAAATTGATCAACGCTCCTGCTCCAGCAAGTATCTGGGTTTCTTTATAAAATCAGTTGACAAAGGCTTTAATGGACTTATCCTTTACAACTAAATGCCCATGAACTTCTGTTTTTGGTTGGGACGTGCTCAGGGCTGCCAAACTCTCCCATAATTGCATACTTTACTTCTTTGTAAGCTTACTCATTGGTGGTCAATTAAGGCAGAACAAGATTTTGGTGCTCTGTCAAGGCAATTGATAATGGTAACTGCCTTTTGGTAATCCCCACATCCCATCATGGCCATCTCAAACAGTTTGAAGAACATAGTAATATAGTTCCACTGAAACTATGCAGCTTTGGAGTTGGCCAAAATTTCATGGTCTTGGGATTATTGCTGATTTTTGGCTGTTGGTCAGTGTATTTAACTGATAAGGTAGGGCGACTTACTGGGTAAGCGGCCAAGGTTTCAGGCGTCTTCCATAGAAAGTCTGTTACTGAATTTAGTAGAGCTTTCATCCCTGGATGAGGAACCTTCATTGAAAAGATTATATATGCTTTCAGGATTCTCATGGTAATAGCCAGTGTCCCACTCCAACTTTGTAAGGAGAGTGTCTATAACTCTCCTGTTTCCAGCGTGGTGGTGCTTGGTGCACAGAGCCAATGCATGGAAATTAGCTGTTTGAATTAGAGTTACTAGAGCCCAGCAGAGGAGGCTGGAGCAATAAAAACTTAAAAGGAAAAGTGTGATCATTATAATAAAAACACCACCAAAAGTGATGCGGTGCACAAAGGAGAATATGGTAAGCATCCCAGAGTAGAGGGAACCTGGGCAAACCAACAGTGCATGAGGGGCTAACCAGACCATCTGTAAAATTGTTTGGTGAATGTAGCGTAAGACCTCCTCAAAGGGGTCCACACACAGGAGCGTTCAAAATAACATAAGCACAAAAATGGTAAAACAGGGAAATTTTATTGGGAAGTTAACCAACAAGGAGTGTTGGTCATGGAAAACAGAATTAAACTACGTTGGGAAAATATGGGGTTCACTGAATTGGGTCCAAGCACCAACCCACCAATAGGCAAAGGCTACCATCTGAAATGATAGAAAACACTGAAACTGACTTCATTTGAGTAATCAATTAAAGTTAGATTTGACCCAAACGTGTCATTTCATAAATGGAACAGGTTTCAAAACCCCATTTTTTGACTAACCAAATGGAACTATCAGCATTAACTTTGTAAACTGTTCATTTTAACGCCTGGGCTGACATAAGGGGCTGGGCATTTGATGCCTCACTAGTACCAACCTGGGCATATTTAGCCTGTACCCAGCGTTGGTCTAGTGTATGCCTGAGTCAGGGAGGGCCTGCAGCTTCACTTTCTAGGCCTCCTGGCGCCCAGCCTTATCCTTGGGGTTGGTCCCCATTATGATGTCATTTGACCATGACATTACCCTCTCCTCCCAATGGGGCTTGACCCCCCTCCAAGGGTTTGCGCAAGGGAAAAGTTCTTGTGGGCTGGGGCCAACTTCATGGTGGCAACAGTTGGTTTGGGTTAAGATCCAACAACCTAGGGGAAACGCTTGTGGAAAGCTTCAATCAGATCTTGGGCATGCACACAGTTGCACGCTGGAACCCAACTGTTCTCTGCAGCATCAAAACCCTTCCAGGATATCAGGTACTCAAGCCTTCTTTTAATGCGGCAAGGGGCAACTATTTCTTCCACTTCCCACTCTGGTGCCCCATCCACGAGATATGCATCATGAGTCTCTGGTGGGGGGCCCTCAAACAATGTCAATTTGCTTTTATGGAAGACAGAGAAGATCCAAAATGAAGAGGGAAGATCTAGCTGGTAGGAGGCATGACCCACCTCTTTAACAACGCAGTAAGAGCCAATCCTCTTTGGTCCCAGCTTTTTGCATGGTTGCTTGATTGGAATGTTTTTAGCATCCAGCATCACGAGATCTCCTTCCTTGTACACTGGTCCAACTCACCTCTTATCATCAGCATTCTTCCTTGTAAGCCTGCATGGCTTCATTTAAATTTGTGCTCACCCCCTGGTGTACTTTCTTGATCAACTTTGCAAAGTCCACCACCACTTCCACCTTAGATCCACAACTAGGATTCATGTTAAAGGCGGGTTAAAGCCATGGTTGGCAAAAAAGGGGAACAACCAATGGAAGAATGAAAAGTGTTGGTGTAACTGATTGGGCCAAAGGGGAGATGGGAAACCCAATCTGAGTGAACTACAGCAGTGTAACACTGCAAGACTGTTAAAGGCACTGGTTCACTCATTCAGTCTGCCCATCTGATTGAAGGTGATAGGCAGTTGAATGGCAGAAGTGAATCTGAAGAGCCTTACACAACTCTTCCCAAAAGTTGGAAGTAAACTAGGGTCCCCAGTCACTGAATAAATTTTGGGGAACTCCATGGAGCGCAAACACATGAGCGATAAAGAGCCTAGCCATATCAGATGCAGTTATTGTTGTTCTGCAGGGAATACTGTGGAAGAATTTCATAAAACGGTCCATTACCACCATGATGGCATCATAACCATCAGAGACAGGTAACCTCACAATGAAATCCACCAATAGGGAAGTCCAGGGCTCTTCAGCCTTTTGGACTGGTACCAACAACCCTGCTGAAAGGTTGCCAATTGGGCTTTATCTGATTGCAGATCAGGCACTCTTTACAATACCGCCCTGCCTGGGCAGGCAAGCCCTTCCAATTGTACATGCATCATAATAACTCCAATGACTTTGCTTTACCAGGATGACCAATGGTGAGTCCATCATGATGGGCCCGGATGATTTTCAGGTGCAGTGGTCCAGCAGGAACCCATAGGCGCCCCTGAAACCACACAGTCTCATCCTTCATGTGATAGCCCCTGGAGAGATCCTCATGATTCAAAGCACTCTTAGCAAGTATCATAGTATATTTGGCTGCTAGCGGCTGAGAAAGGACTACCTTTCTGAACATACTATATTCCTCCACATTTTCCAGTGGGGCAAGCGCTGGCCCGCTGGCTGTGGGAGAGGGAAGTTGGGACACAATTTTATTTGGTGAAATCATCAACTGTGTGTTATGAACTTCTACCTCCTTGGGATCAGGCGCTAAAGCAGGGTTGCAGCTCAAAGCATCCACCAAACCATTATCCTTGCCCTTGGTGAACTCATAAGTGAATGCAAATTGGGCAAGAGTCTCATGCTAATGGGTCTGCCGTGGGGTTAGGACATGAGGAGCGTGGTAGTACAGCAAGGCACGGTGGTCTGTATGTACCTGGAAAGGTTGGGATGAGCCATGCAAGTGGTGACGCCAATAAGTCAGCACCTCCACCACTGCCAGTAACTCCTTATTATAAATGGCGTAATTCAACTCTGGCAAAGACATTTTTCTAGAAAAATATCCCATCAGATGCTCTATCCCATCTTCACCTACTTGTAACAAGGCAGCCACTATAGCAAAGTTGGAGGCATCCATAGACACAATGAACTCTTTGGAAGGGTCAACATGGTGAAGGATAGATGTGGACAACAGGGTACACTTCACTGCTTGGAAAGAATCCTCCAAAATGGAGGACCACTGAAGCTCCTTTGCACCACTAGCCTTATATAAGGGTGCTGCCACTTCAGAAAGATTCAGTGTGAACTTCTTGAGGAATGTACACATCCCCAAAAAATTTCTCAATTCTTTGACTGAGGTGGGGGTGGGCTACTCACAAATTGCCTTCTCCTTGTCTGAAGTTATTATTTATCCTTGATCAAACATGACGTTGCCCAGAAAAGTGACCTGGGACTTGAAAAATCTACACTTGTATATCTTCAGCGTAAGGCTGGCTGCCTTTAACCTCTCCACCACTTGCCAAAGGTGTACTGCATGGGACTCATGGTCAGGGGAAAACATCAGAATGTCATCTATGTAGGCAACCGTGCATACCCCTAACAAGTCCCCCAACGCTGCATCAATGCGGCGTTGAAAGATACCAGGAGCATTCTTAAGCCCAAAGGGCATGAACCAAAACTGAAATATCCCTTTTCTGGTACAGAATGCGGTTAAAAACTCTTATCCCTTTTTAATCTGAATCTGATTGAATGCATTGAGGTAATCCAGCTTGGAGAAGACCTCCGCCTTCTCCACATAGCGTGCAATCTGTGAATCCAAAGGATGGGATGGAGGTATGGTACAGTAACGTTATTGAGGTTCCCATAGTCTACACAGGGGCGTAGAGTACCATCAGCCTTCTTAAAAAAGAGAAGTGGGGAGCAAACAGAGGAGGTACGCTAAAAATCGCACCTTTGGCTAACTGATCTTTCACCCACACATCCAACGCCTCTTCCTTCCACACAGTTAATGGGTAAATGGGGGAAGAGATATGCACCAAATCCACAGTGAGCTTGAAGTCACAATCAAATTCAGAGTGCTTAGGAAGTGTGTTAGCGGATGCTGCATCAAAAAAAGATGCCAACTCCTCCAAAAAGGAAGGTAAGAAAAGTTTTACAGAGAGCTTTAACAAAGGGGCAAGATTAAGAGTGTGAAAATTGGTCCAATGGGGCAATTTGCCCTGGGTGTTATCCTCTAACAAAGACAAGGACAGAGTGTTTTATTTCAAATTAGTCATGATGTCAAACTTTCTCCACCACTCTACACCCAAAATAATGGGGAACAAGAGGTTTTTTATGCTTGAAAATGGTTGGACAGAAAATAGGCACCCACCTGGTAGTCCACTAACCCAATGACATTCAGCGTAGGGAAACCTTGAGAAGCCCCACCTCTAACCATACCACCTGGTGAGTAACTCAACTCAAGGTAGTCAGCAAGGTCTTGGTCAATAAAATTATTAGAGGCCCCAATAATAACTAAAATAGTTGTGCTAAACTTTTCCAAAGGGGATGTGAGGGTAGCGGTCAATAAGAAGTATCCATAATGGGATTTATTCAACGCAGAAAACGCCACTACCTCACCTGAAAATTCTTTCTCTGGTGTGAGCAAGCCATCAGGGTATGTTTTGGAATCATAGAAGGGGGAGGGATAATGGGTCACTCTTACTACTGAGGCCACATATCCCACCACACCTTCTACAAGTGCATATACATTATTATATTTCAAACAAAATTCTTTTTCCACTTCATGAGTGCCCCAGATCATGGTAGGGGTCAAACTTGGGTTCTCAGGGTAATCTGATATAATAAATTAAGGTCCTAATTCAGGCCATAAGAACTATATAACAGTTCAGAGGTAGAGATAAGGTTTTCATTTATAAGACGCTTTTTAGATGCAAATGACCCTATCCCTCAAATAGCAATGGAATGGCCAATGTTATCCAAGGACAACACCCCAGGACCATCTGCGCCAATTATGCTGGAATCATGCGAAAGTGCTGGCAAAGTAAAAATCATTTATTCAAATTGAAATTGATAATTTTGGCAGAAAGATGGGGAATCATGACTTTTGGACCCTGAAGCATCTGTATCCACCAGGTATGAGTATGAAGGGTGGATACTATCCAGTTGGAGGCAACTATAATAATGCCAAGTTGTTCCAACCTTTGTGAAAAAGAGGTAAAAGTGGTGCGGCTAACAACAGCTGAAGCTCACAGCTGGCGCCCACCATTTTCACTTCAGAAAAGTTCCACACAGAAAAAGTTCATGCACATAAATTCAAGGGGTTGGTTGACTTATGTAAGGAGAGTATCTATAACTCTCCTGTTTCCAGCGTGGTGGTGCTCAGTTCACAGAGCCAACGCATGGAAACTAGCCATTAGAGCCAGAGTTACTAGAGCTCAGCAGAGGAGGCTGGAGCGATAATAACTTAAAAGGAAAAGTGTGATCATTATAAATAAAAACACCACCAAAAGTGATGCGGTGCACAAAGGAGAATATGGTAAGCATCCCAGAGTGGAGGGAACTTGGGTGAACCAATGGTGCATGAGGGGCTAACCAGATCATCTGTAAAATAGTTTGGTGAATGTAGCGTGTGACCTCCTCAAAGGGGTCCACACACAGGAGCGTTCAAAATAACATAAGCACAAAAATGGTAAAACAGGGAAATTTTATTGGGAAGTTAACCAACAAGGAGTGTTGGTCATGGAAAACAGAATTAAACTACGTTGGGAAAATATGGGGTTCACTGAATTGGGTCCAAGCACCAACCCACCAATAGGTAAAGGCTACCATCTGAAATGATAGAAAACACTGAAACTGACTTCATTTGAGTAATTGATTGAAGTTGGATTTGACCCAAACGTGTCATTTCATAAATGGAACAGGTTTCAAAACCCCATTCCTTGACTAACCAAATGGAACTATCAGCATTAACTTTGTAAACTGTTCATTTTAACGCCTGAGCTGACATAAGGGGCTGGGCATTTGACGCCTCACTAGTACCAACCTGAGCATTACTAGCCTGTACCCAGCGTTGGTCTAGTGTATGCCTGAGTTCAGGGATGGCCTGCAGCTTCACCTTCTGGGCCTCCTGGCGCCCAGCCTTATCCTTGGGGTTGGTCCCCACTATGATGTCATTTGACCATGACAAACTTGGATAAATGATCAGTGATGGTGCTTTTCTACTTCTTATGATCTGACTTCCATACCTTCAGCTTTTGATACTTCCACTTCAGTTCCTCAGATTCTTTGGTAAGCTGACAGAGTTTGTCAGTATTGTTGTCCAAGGTTTTTCCTAACAGCATGATTTTAGCTTGTGCTTCAATCATGTCTGAGCCCTGTTTCATCATAATGTCCTCCATTCCTGCAACTTGGCCTTCAATTTTTTCTCCTTGCTTAAGGGATATGGAGTCTCACCATAACTTTGAGTCTCGATGTCTTAGTACAAATCCCCTTAACTTCAGCTTAGTTTGAGCCTTCATGTCATTGACTAACAGTGTGGCTTCACAACTTCTTCTTTAGCATCTTTCTGCTTCTTAATGAAATCATAAATCACCTCAAACATCTTTACAGAAAATTTTATTCTAATGTACTTTAGATCTCTAATATTTGTGAGTTCTGTACTTTTCAAGCCTAACTTGGCCACTTTCACATTCACTTGTTGGTTCACTTCTCATTCTATTAACTCCTATATTACAGACAATGTTAGCTTAGAAAACCCCCTGTAGTGAGCATTACTTGTTGAAAAGTGGTTGCTTCACAGGCTTGCAAGGGTTTATTATTTAACTAGTACAGCTTCCTGTATGATGACAGAAAGTGTGAATATGGGCATTTAACAGTTCAACAAAAACTCAACCTTTGTTCAACTATAATATTAGGCACTTCTGTCATATTATAATTAACTTAATTACTAGCAAAATCTAGCAAGACCAAGAACAAGATAATTTTATTAAGTTAATTTCATATAAATAGTCATTCCTGGCAAACTACTTCCCACCTATTAGAATCATCAGCATCAGTCACTGAAGATTAGCTTTTATTCATTGGCCTGCATAATTAAACATGCTAATCAACACGCCAACCTCAGTTTTCAAAACTTACAAGGTTAACTTGCTGCTCAGGAAGTCTACTCCGCAGATTAGGCACTCTTACCTTTGCTAACATAACAATTGCTCTCAATAAGCAACTCCTTCTAAGATGCTACCTCTTTTTAGTACTAGATGGTCAAGATGCTACCTCTTGGTGCATTGATTTCTTGTTAACTTGTCCACGCCCATGGCAAACTTCTTAACACTCTTAGATATTCTTGACATGTATTGGCTTTTGTGACTCAAATGAGAATTTTTACACTAACTTTCTTGGTGTTATCAGCACAAAAGGTACATTGATATAATGTTTTCTTCTAAACAGATCAATCTCAGACTGGTTACTGGTGATTACTTTAAATTGGTCAATCTCAGACTGGTTACTGGTGATTACTAAATTGAATCAACACAAGTTTAAAAAAAATAAAAGGAAAACTCAAGATTATGCAGAAATGTTTTATTAGAATACAAAATGAATTATTTTATACTTCAGGGTTTATAAGATATAAAATGTATGAAATATTGTAAAATATTTTTGGGAATTTAGGGTTTTGATAAGAGTTTTAAAGGCCTCTAATCAGATGTCATCTTACTGCTACTCTAGTTTCTTCACACATCTGGTCTAATTATTGTATGTGTGAGCTCCATCTCATAGTGGTTACCTCTAAACCTGGATATTCAAAGACCTTTGTGTTTGGTCCCGCTTCTGAGTCTTGGCTCATTGTGCTCATTTTAGATTTCTGCTTTAATAATAAATTAAATAATATGCATCTCAACTTTGGCTTTAAGCAATGGCACTTTTATGATGTGCCTTGCATCATGCCTTTGATTCACTCTGGAAACTATAAAATTGACCCAATTTGGTTTACTTTGATGTCAAGCCTTGTATGGAGGCAATGGGGAATTTGGTGCAAACATAGTTAATTCAACGGCAGAAATCAAATTATATTGGACCCTCAAAGGTAAAAAGAGGGTTGTTTTTTATAAAAAAATTTGGTGGCGTTGTCCTCTTCATTTAAAAACTTTTCTAATTCATATAGGAGAATAATTCTTTCACATTACATCATTGTTTGCAGGCTTAAAATCTCTTGACTTGCCCTTGCCTATAAAAGGGCCTCTTTTGCCCCATCCATGGTGAGCTGGTCACTTGTAACGCCACCATTTGGGGTTAATTGCACCCATTCCACTGGTCAAGGAATGACCAGTAGCACCAATTGTGGTCATATCTGCAACACTTCCCCTTCCAAGACAAGACCTAGGGAATGCTCAAAGGTGCCAAGCGTGTACTCTGTTAAAAACAATTTTAGTATTGTCATCACAAAAGGAGTATCCCGCTCTTCTCTTGGCTAACACAGTAGTTGGCCCAGTCCAAATAGCCTACAGTTTCTCAGAGTGAGTTCTTCACAAATGGTAAAACAAAACCTTGTCTCCAATGCTTAATTTGGGTATCTTAGTTCTTCTTTGGCTCTCTATTTGGCTTGGAGGGAGGCTAGCTTTCATGTTTCTTAAAGCTTTTACTATATTCTGATCACCTCTTTCAACCAACTCCTGTTGGTAACTTCCAGGTGGTAGGTTTCTTCTATCTGCTGCTATTATTGGTGTCAGGAGGGTAGTCAGCGCAGCCTCTCGCTCATATAGTGCCTTGAAGGGGGACATTCCAATCACATGGTGATGGCTTAATTGGCAAGCCAACGGCGCTGATGGGAGCAACTGGTCCCATCTTGACTTGTAGTTTAGGGCCATCTTCTTTAAATTGCCTCTTAGGGTCTTGTTAACTCTTTTGACACTACCATTAAAAGATAGATTGTAGTGGGTAGTGAACTGCTGCTTCACCCCTACAAAATCCATTGACTTTATCACTACGTCAAAGATAAAGTTTTTTATATTGACTAACAGTAGGATTTGAGTGCATCTTGTCTTGTAATCAACTGGTTGTACAATAAATGGTCATTGGAATTTGCAGTGTATGTCTTGACCTTTGATGTTTTAAATTATATAGTGAAGTGGTCAATCGTCACCAGGATGAACTTAGAGCCACTGGATGCTGTTAACAATGTTCTTACCACGTCAATAGAGACATTTATGAATGGCGCAGTGGTGATTGTGCATAAACTTAGAGCATCTTAGCAGGTGAAAACTGTTGCAGGGTACAAACAACTACAATGATTGTTTTACTTTGTTAGACATGCATTATCAATAGAACCTCTCCTTGAATTAAGCCAAAGTCTTCTGGAATCGTCCATAGCCCATATGCTTGTGAGCCTTCATCACTATCTCCATTTAATCACCAAATTGAGTTTAAGTCTACCATTTGTCTAAAACCTTCATTTGCAGATTACCATTGACACGCCAAGTGTCTTTAGAACATCTGCACATGACACTCTTGACCTCTTCTGTCTCATTCTGGCAAGCCTCTTCAGGTAGCCAATTAGGTCATAAAGATGATCACTTTCTGGCACCTGCAGGTGTATACAGGTTATCAGAACAAATCATCCACATTGAGGTGTTTATCTTCTTCTTAATGTATGATTTTTGAACTTTTAGCCTTGCAGGAGGACAGCTTAAAGGACAAGGCGTCCATCTGGATCCTTAATGTTTCTTAGCCAGTGGAGCAACGTGTGATCCGTGACTAATTTGAGATTTAATTTTTACAGATAGGGTATAAAGTGCTTAACTGCTCTGATTACTGAAAGGCATTCACATTTAGTAACTGTGTAATACTTTTCTGCCTTACTGAAGTCTTTAGAGTTATACTCAATTGGGTAGTCTACCTCATCCTCATCTAGTTGTGCTAAGATTTTACAAGTCTCACATCATTAGCGTCAGTGTACAAGTAAAAGTGCTTATTGAAGTCCTGGTAGGCCAAGATTGGTGCTTTTACTAATCATGCCTTCATTCCACAAATGGCTACTCCTGCTCCAGGCTCCACTCAAACTTCTTATAATTTGTAAGCAGGTAGGTAAGGGGCGCCACCAAGTCTGCAAAGTGGGGGATGATCTGCCTGTACTACCACATCATTCCTAGTAACACTTTAACGTCCCTCATAATCTTAGGTGCTTCATTGTCACAATTGCATTCACTTTCCCATCCTGAGGCTTAATTCTGACTGGGATAATCTTGTGTTCCAGGAAATCTAGTTGTCACTTAAGAAAAGTACATTTTCTTTTCTTCAGCTTCAGGTTGGAAGTGCGCAGCTGCGTGAAGACCTCCTAGAAATGCTGCAAATGTTCCTGAAACATGCAACTGGACACTGTGATGTTGTCAAGGTATATTAACACTTAATAACTTAAGATTGCCACAGATGTGACCCATCACTCATTGGAGAGTTGAAGAGGCGTTACAGAGCCCCTGCAGCATCCTTGTTGGTTCAAACAACTTTTGGCTGCTAATTAAGGTGCATTTCTTCTGGTCCTCAGGGGAGAGCTCCATTTGCCAGTAGCCTCTGGCTAGGTCCATGGACAAAAAGTATCTGAGCTTCCCAGGTGCTTCATGGTTTCATCAATGCATGACAGCAGGTATGAGTTCTTCTTGGTAATCTCATTTAAGTGGCAGTAATCCATGACAACCCTGTGGGTCCCATCCTTCTTGCGCAATAGCTACAAAGAAGTGCCCATAGACTCTCATATATATGGATTAGCTCAGCTTTGGCTAACTGTTTGAGCTCTTTTCTGATGTTCATGTCCTCAGTCTTCAAATGGTGGTAATGTTTGAAACTGAAGGGGATATCTGAACCAGTGTCCATCTTATGGACTTCCCCTTTGCACAGACTATAGTCATTGGGCTCAGTGCCTAAGTGTAATCAAACTCATCCAAGAGTTTGTCCAAACCTTTTTGTTGCTTAAAGATCAGTTCCCAATTACAAACTTGTTAAAACCTCCTACTGCATGGATGGATTCTGTATCTTGGCAACTGGTCAGACAGGCCAATACTAAAGTTTGCCACTTTTATAAAACTTTGATTAGTCAGATATTAATTTTACAATACAAGGAATAGCTCTCCAGAGTAAGTGGTATTGTAGAATCCTAATATTAGTCTGGTCTTTTTATCCCAGATTCAATCTTAACTGTACACTTTCAAAATTGTGTCAGGTGGAATCTTGACGCTGATTAACAAGGTCCTTCTTCGTTTGCCCCTAATCAAATTTCTATGCTTTAACTTGCACCCAAGGGAGTCATTCTTCAGTGCTTATTGTAGGCAGTAGTTGTTTTACACCCTTATCCATTAAGGTGTAATGTATTAAATAGATTGATTGGTAATTTCAACCAAGCATGTACACTGCTTTTGAGGTTTAACGTCCTCATCCTTGAGCACCAGAGGGAGTTGGTAGTTCAGTATATGCTAAATGTGCTTGTAGTAAAGTTGATCTTTGCAACAGACTCCAAAAGATACTTTGTCTTAATCAGGAAATCATAGTGGTCATTGTCCAACACTACTGTGAGTGCTATAAGGACCATGCGCCCAAATTCTAAAGGCAAAGCAGAATAAGCTCCTAAGGCGTGGGTAATGTCAGGTCCTGCAGTATGACATTTCATCCTGTAGTCAATGTCAGGCATAAACTTGAGTTTCTTTATAAGTTTGGAGAAGATAATGCTCACTGAAGCTAGGTGTCCAGCACTGCCAGTATGTACTTCTTCTAAATGATAACTTCCACCTTTATTATGCTCTTGCTGAAGGGTTTCTAGTGGGCAGGACGTCAGTGGCAAAGTCCTCAAATTGATTCAAGCAACAGTGCTTGTGTTGTACTTAGTAGTTTCTTTGCCATCTGGTATCACATCCCCAAAGGTAGATATGACCAAATTACTCTCCTTTTTCAATGGAAATGATCACTTGTGTTGGCTTATTTGCTTGGTCCAAATAGGTATTGTTTTATACAGATCTGTCAGCACCATGAACTCTCAATCTAACCAGTACAGCCACTGTGTTAGCAGCCCCTAACACATGATAACCCACACTAGCCAAGTCTTCATCTTCATGGTCATCCTCACCCTCAGTGTAGAGATTCACTCTAATTTATGGTATTAGGTGTGTCCTCTTTAAGGGTTTCTTCTTGTTTTTAGCTATAAGTAACAGACAGAATTGCAAAAGTGCCCAGGTTGGTGACACTTATGGCACTTAAATTCTCAACATGGCAAGCGTTTATGCAGTTTGTTACTCTTCTCCTTAGGCTTTTCAACCTTATCGTTGGTGACATAAATGGCTTTATTGACTCATTGAGGGGGTGTTGTAGGTACCATTGACTTAAATTCAGATTTGTGTGCCTCTTGTACTTCAAGAAGTGCCTCCTCAAGCACTTTAAGGAACATTGCGTTCTTGACCCCCAAAGTCATGTGAATATACCAATTAGGAAGCATCTCCAGGGAGCTTAATAAAACGGTTTTGGCGGTAGGCAGGTCCATTATTCCTGTGGTCCACAACTGCTGGGCCTTAAGGTAGAAATGAGAAGTGTAATTTGCAACTGACTTATTTTTGCCCATCTTCATCAACAGGAACTCTTGTTTCATATTCTGGACATCCAGTTCACTACTAAACTTGAAGGGTAAGATGCTCTTGACTTTGTCCATAAAAATCAGGCCTCAAGCTCACACTGAGGATCTTCTGAGACTTGTGGCTCATGCATTCTTGTACATATGAGCCAATTGACAATTTCTAAAGCCATCCATGTCATATTTGTAAATTTTGTAGGAAACCAGCAATTGTCCCCTCACCATGTGTATATATGGTCTTGAATAATTTTTTGAAGTTTGGATCCTCAACATGGTTAGCATGTATCATAGTTAAATAAGTACAAGTTCCAACCAATTGTTGTAAACATCTTTGAGTGGTCCACACAGTTGCTTCCCTTTTAGTTATAGTTTAAGTAGATGCAAAATTTGGTACAGTATACATCAATGATTTTAGATCTTCAATACTCTTCTCCATTGCAAACAGCATGTTGTCATTCTGCTCCAAACGCTCTTCATACTCATATATAGTGGTGATGGTTTTGTCATTTTCTTTCTTGAGAAATACAAGTATCTCCTCAATGTTCCTAAGAGTAAGTTTCAGTTTAATAATTGGTGAGGGCCCTCTCACTATGGGTGGTGAGGTAATTTTAGCTCTAACAGTCTCCTTGATATGCTCAAGATTGATACACAAATCATAAACTCAAATTTTAGGGCACAGAGTCTAATATAAATGGTATACTCCTCCCTCACCAGGTGTTAAAAGGAATCCTCTCACCCTCTATGTGATAAACCTCTATATTCACATCATTGTCAATTTTCTTGAATAATTATCATGATCATCGCCATGGACTGATAGTTCTACCCCTGTAATGAGCACAAAAGTCAGTGTACCAACCTTAGCTCACTTAATTTTAGAGGCTGACTCACTGCTCAGGGGGTCTACTCCACACAGATTATGCACTAGACAACCTTTGCTAACACCACAAACGCCTTAACAAGAAAATTCTTAGATGCTACCCCTTATGTGAAAAGATTGCTTGGTTAACTTGTCTGTGCCCATGTTGAACTTCTTGAAACTCTTAGATATTCTTGCCATATGTTGGCCTTTGTGACTCAATGGAAACCAAGCCAACCTCTTCCTCGGCGTTATCAGCACCAAAATATCCTTGGTAGAGAGTCTTCTTCCAAACAGGGCAATCCCAGACTGGTTACTGGTGACTACTTGATTGGTCAATCCTAGACTGGTTACTGTTGATTACTACTTGATACAACATGTGTCCAAGAAAAAAAGGATTAGCTTAAGATTCTGTATACTTTTTTTATCAAAGAATAAAACTAAGTAATATATACACTTGTTGAATTTAAAGAATGACATGAATGGAATATTTCAAAAGATTTGGGAATTTAAGGTTTCAATAAAAGGATTTTAAAATCTCTAGTCAAATGGCGTCTGACTGCTGCTTTAGTCTCTTCACTCTTCTGCGCTAATCCTTATATGCACAGGCTCCATTTCATAGTGGTTACTCCTGAACCTGAATGTTCAGAAGCCTTTGCGCTAGGTCCTGCTTCTGGGTCCTGGCTCATTGTGCTCATTTTGGTTATTTCTTTATTATTAAATCTAGCAAATGCATCTAAACCTTGACTTTAAGCAATGGTACTCTTTATGATGCACCTTGCTTCATGTCTTTAAGTCAATCTGTGTATTGTAAGTTGACCCAATTTGAGTTTATTTGATGTTGAGCCTTGGATGGCCACACTGGGGGAATTTGAAGCACTGATTGTTTTGTCACTGTCAGAACAAAATTATTTCAGGCCCCTGAAGGTATAAAAATGGTCATTTTATATTAAAAATTTGGTGGCTTTGTTATCTTCATTAAAAACTCTTTCAATCTAGCAGGGCAAAAATTATTTCACATTGCATCATTGGTTGCAGGATGAAAATCTCTTGACTTGCCCTTGTCTAAGAAAAGAGCCCTTTTCACCCCATCCATGGTGAGGTGGTCACCTGTACTGTCACCAGTTTGGGGGTTAATTGCACCCATTCCACTGGTTGAGGAATGACCAGTAGCACCACTCATATTCTAATCTGTGATAATGGCTTTGATTGGTACTTTCTATGCTCAATTTCCAATTATAGGCAACTGTGCCCTGAGTCTAGTAAACTAAACTATCATTAATTATACTCAATAACTTATGGAATTATAATTTCAAGTTGATCATAAATACTAAAACAGAGATCCCTCCTCATGAGCCTAGAAGTCATCATCATATTTTTGAATAATCAAATACTAATTCTAAGCTTTCTCCAGGGAAGCCTAAAAGTCATCAAAACTAATAAATATATTGGGGATCCTTTCTGATTAATAAACTAGTATCAGAACATATAGGGAAAAGCATAATCTGGTTAAAATCCCAACAATAGGCAAGAGGTGAATTGGGTAGGTGGATGGTCCAGATTGATTGGGAAATAGAAGTAATTTAAACTTATCTTAGAGAGTTTGAAATGGGGTTGTGGGGTTTCAGCCTTGTTCAGTATATCAATAATCTTTGTTGAAGCTTTGGGGCAGTAACTTGGGATTCAGGAGTTTTTATTTTCTGAACTCAGTAACTGTTCAAAAATCTCCTTTTAGGATTCAGGGGTAGAACTTGGGGTTCAGGTGCTTTTGGGGTTTCTGCACTCAGAAATTCATTAAAAATCTTATTTATGGCTTTGGAGGTAGCAACAGGATCTTCTTAAAATTGTGGTTCTTCACTTGCATATACTATAAGGTTAAGGTTAACTGGTCAGCTGGTGCAGGTTCTGGGGTGTCATCCCTGGCAAAATCACCACTTTGTTTTGAAGGCTCTGGATTCCAAGTTGATCATGACTTGTGGTTTGGATGACACCTTGGATGTCCATATTATCTAGCAGCACAGTCATCATCAGTAGGCTTGAGCAGAAGGGCAACTAGCCTATAATATCTAATACAGTATGGTGGGGTTAAACCCAAGAAAGGCAAATAAGAAAAATTAGAGGTTGGGTATTTTAGTTGCTTTATTAGAAATTGTATAAAAACTTTTTCTCACCCGATCAATCAACAATAATAAAGAAATTTTTTTTAGGGTCTCAAAGGAAAATCAGCTAAAAATGAAAAATAGCAAAGAGATAAGACAAGGGAGGGGACTCCAACAATGGATTTGCAAGCACAGCAGTTTCAAAACACTGGGTGGCACATTGTCTTGATTTCAGTATGATGTCATAATATTAGGTGCCTAGTTTTGTTGCAATACCCATGCTCTTGTTGGCTGAGAACTCTAAATCAATGTCATATTTTTTAATGTAAATTATATATAGGTCTGCAAGGTTTTATTAGCTTATGGCACTAGGATCTATGTCAGGTAAGTTATTAAAATTAATCCAAGTTTGGTAAATCTGATTTTCTCAACTCTTAAACCATGGGTGGAATAATTAAGTAAATCAAGTTTTAATTAAATCTGGAAAGTTCTGATTGGCTATCCTATAACATATTGTTTAATTTATTGAGGTTAGAACGTTGAACTTCTTCATTTAGTAAATTCTTCACAATATGATTGGTCCACCATTACATGTCTTTAAGAGCCAGATGACAAAATGCAATGATGACATCACTGTGTGACAGAAAATGAAATGTTGCAGAAGGTTCAAACCTTGTTCAGCTATAAAGCATATACCATGCCCTTAAGCTTTTCATAATAGATTAAACATTCAAAATCATGCTATCATAAAAGTAATTTAGTATTATCTATACTGTTTTTAAAAACGGTTGAAGCTATAAAGCATAAATTTAAATAATTATAAATTTCTTTTATAAGTTATATCATATTATAGATATCTTTATAGGCTTTCTGAGATTTGCTCAAGTTAGTCCTATCATATGAACTTTTTATAAGAACTTATATATCCTTTCATTGATATGATTTCTATTGAATTATAAAAGCTCAATCTATAATAGCCTTCTATTTTTTTATTGTTAGTATAGATTAACCTAAATCTAACAATAAATTTTATATATTTATAATATTAATTTTCTTTATAGCTAAATTTTCATTATCATATCAATTTTCTATTTTGATAAAAAAGGTGAATTTGTCTTTAATGTGCAACTACATTCTCAAGCAATGTTGATTTATTTCTTTGTATCAACTACTTTTTTGTTGTTAGTGCTTCATTAGATTATGTATAATATATAGTAAGATACTTTAGCACAATTTATGTTAAAAATATATAATCTTTTTTATATCAAAACAATTTGTTATTGTTAAACATAACTGCTTAAAAATCATATAATTTAAACTTATAATAAAAAGGTAATATCATAGTTAATATATTATCAAACAATTGGATATTATCCTGATCAAGAAGAATATTTAGGTATTGAATACCACAAATTGTAAAAATATAACCTTCAGAGAATTAGAGGACTATTTATGAAGTTCACCTTTACACTAACTTGAATGTAGTGCTGCCTCCTAAGAGAAAACTGCCCCTTTTATAGACCTGAGGGGGTTCCAAAGGGTAAACATACCTTATTCTTCCAATAAGGATTTAGTAACTACTCTAATCAACTAAATGAACCTGTTTTTGAGCTGACTGAATGGATAAAGTATATTAAATCATTACCACATGATTAAGTTATTTGTACTGTTGAACAATTTGCTAAAAACTAAGCCATATCTGGAGAAAACTATTTTTAGAGAGTTCTGATAGGTTATTCTGTCATTTATCTAAAACATATCCTTCTGTTTCCAAATGCATCTATTTGGATCATAAGCACATCAGATTGAATAAGCTTTCAGATCAAATTAATGCAATTATAAAGATAAATCTTATCCTTAACTTTATTGGATCTGTCCATAAATTAGCAAGTCAAAGAGTGAAAATTTAAAAGCATCTAAAAATATCAATCCCCACATTGATGACAAAGTATTGCAATGAGGGAAGAATCCTAAAGCTTGGCCACCTTTATGAGCCTCCTATTTATATTTACAAAAACCCTTTATATGCAAACGTTACATGATCACAATCTTGACTCTGTCAATGGCTGTCGGGATTTTGACTGGTCTTCCCATCATTGAAACCTCTTCTAAATTATCAGCGATGATCCCTGATGAACCTATAAGTGATAAAAATCATATCAATTCTATTCCATCTGATCAAGTCTATCTTGACTCTAATATCAGAAGAGATTCAGTCTCCCATCAGATAAAATAATCTAAACAAAAATGGAAAACTATGAATCCTATAAATATTAAGACTTTTTAATTATAAATTGATCCTTTTTTCTTGCAAGCCAATATTCACGTTATTGTTTTATCCTTTTAAGATTTCAAATAAGTAACTTTGAGTCAAAGCCTGAGTCTCCAGTGTATAACAAAGATCGCCAATAAGTGGTGCTCACTACAGGGGCAGAATGGGAGTGTCTGGCTGTAATATCAGCCATAAAGCATTTTTGGCCATTTCTGTATGAGAATCATTTTTTGGTTATCACTAACCATTCCTCATTGCGATGGTTACAAATTATGAAGGATCCCAATGGTAGGTTAGCTCAATGGGCTCTCCAATTACAAAAATATTGTTTTTTAATTATACATCAATCTGGTTCCAAACATCAAAATGCTATTGGGTTATCTCAGTTACCTGTGCTAACTTTATATACAAAGAAAGAAGAAAGAGTTTATGAACTAATTGGTCAACCTGAATTATGAGAAAAAGAGCCTGTAGAAGACCAAAAGTACCTCAAATTAATTACTAAAGATACTATGATCAATGATGGATTATTTTACAAAGAAGTAAATTCAAAATGGTTACCATTTCTTTACCCCAAATCTCAATCTGATGCTGTTATGGAAGGACATATTCAAATTGGCCATGGGGGTCTAAAGAAAACTCAAGAGTGGTTAGATCTCATTACTATCAAAATAATATGACTGATACAATCAAAGAAACTTTAGACTCCTGTCTCATTTTGTAAAAGTCATAATCCATCTAATCCTACTTATCAACACCAAGTAATCTCACCTACTAAGGCTTTTGAGGTCATAAGTATCAATGTTGTTGGACCGTTACCAAATGGGCAGCATGGGCATCAATATATTATTGTGGCTATTGACCATTTAACTAAAATGGGTTGAAGCCATTTCCATTGTCTCTCCTATAGCTAAATTCACTGCTATGTTCCTCTATCATCAAATTATCACCCAACATGGGTGTCCCAAAATCCTTATGTCAGATAACAGGACAAACTTTACTTCTCAACTCATACAGGGATTATCTAAATTTTTTAACACCACCCAAGAGTTTGTAGTTCCCTACAATCCTTCAACTAATGGAGCCATTGAGCGAGTTAATGGAACCTTAGTAGCAAGTTTGAGAAAAATGGCTTCAACTGACCCTTCAAGGTGGAATGTCTACCTGCCTAGTGCATTAATGGCCTATCATATTAGCTACCATAGAATTATAAAAATGTCTCCATTTAAGTGTATCTATGGAAGAGATCCATTTGTTTCTGTTAGTGTACAAGCCATTCTTGATGATAATATTCCTGAAAATGCTGATTTAGTCATGCATAATTTAGCTGATGAAATTATATGTTTGCAAGCCCAGGCTATAGACTCCATCAAAGATACTACAAAAAAAGAAACCCTTAAGAGCAATAAAAATAAGCCAATTCTACCTGAGTATTGAATTGGTGATTATGTTTTACATTATCATTCCTGTCCTGGTGGAAGAACCAAAAAATTAGAAACTAATTGGTCTAGACCTTATAGGGTTATATTTATAAAAGGTCTAGAGTACTCTATAGTTCATAACGACACTGGTATAATTATAAATTGTATTCATCCCAGATATTTATGATCTCATCCTTCCCCATGACTGAATCTTGGGGGGAAAGTGTTGGGATTTTGACTGGTCTTCCCATCAATGAAACCTCTTCTAAATTATCAGCAATGATCCCCAATGGATCTATAAGTGATAAAAATCATAATCAAATCTAATCCATCTGATCAAGTCTATCTCGACTCTAATATCAGAAGAGATTCAGTCTCCCATCAGATGAAACGATCTAAACAAAAATGAAAAAAAATAAATCCTATAAATATTAAGACTTTTTAATAATAAATCAATCCTTTTTTCTTGCAAGCCAATATTCACTTTATTGTTTTATCCTTTTAAGACTCCAAATAAGTAACTTTGAGTCAAAGCCTGAGTCTCCAGTGTATAACAAAGATTGCTGATAATGGCTATAGGTTTTTCTCTAAAAAAAGGGGTACAAAGACCATAAATTTTTAGTATATATTGCATTGTATATCATAAACATTTTTTTATCAATACTGAGCCTAGTTGTGGTCTAATTCTTAGCACCAAACTTGTGGACAGTTGTCAAGTTTTTAAGTACACTTGTAACTGTTATAGTGTTGAGATCCTGTGGCTAAGCACCTGCAAGCAGCTCCTATCCAGGATTTCAACAAGTGGTGCTCATTACAGGGAGCTCTCTAACCACAATTTTTCATTCACAACAAAGATGGAAGATGCACCTGTTGCTAGCATAACTGGATGGATCAGAAATGGGGATGATGATGAGGATGACTGAATGGATAGCCCCTTAACCATCACCTTTGGAGATGACCAATTTAACTGTGATAAGCCATAGTCAAAATAATTATCTGTCCAGCTACAAAGTGGTTAGAGATGTGACTCATGGCATATTGAACCCTGGGATATCACTTCACATAAGAGAGGTTCCTCTGTGGAGGATCAACTGATGCTCCTAAACAAAACCTGAGCCTCCTGAACACATACAGTCAACTTACCATTTTGACTACATACATCTGAAAGTCTGCTCACCCAGCTATGTTCAAAGATAAACCTATTGGGAGTACATGAAGAATTGCAACGCCATCTAGTGAGACATGTTGTTCTGAGACTGGTTTATAAAAATCTCTACAACTTGGCCTACAGTAATGTAGAAAAGGCAGAATCTGTAGTGTGTGAAAATGCAGCTTTAGCATACAGCTTAATGAGCAGATTTTTATGATTAATACTGGCATAGTGAATTCTGTGGATGAAGCAATGAAATTATCATCAAAAAGAATTGGTTGTTTCTACCACAAAGACTCACTCTCTGATTGTGGATTTCATGAAGGAACTTACAAAGCATGGAGAGCAAACTCACATTGATGCTATCCCAAGCTTCTACTTCTCAGCAGAGTGATGAGCAAAAAGTGCCCAATTTTAACAACACAAATTAAAGCCTTGTCACGCATTGGTAAAATCAAACGTCATCCCTCTCAATAATTTCATGGGTCACTCCTGCCTTATAAATCAAAGTAACTTAATTGGAAAAAGAAATAAAACTTAGGGTATTCTTAGAAAATGCAATGTATCTGGCTCAACAATTTTGTGAATGTAAGAAGGAGTTTCATGGTGTCAAGAACATGATTGAAGAGGCTGATCAGCTAAAGGATGTATACACTCAGCAATCTCAAGTTGAGATAACTATGAACATGTCAAGGTCAACTTATGTTCCAAAGGATCCCACCAACCTGATGATGAGAGGTATAAGAAGATAAAGGAGGATATTCAATAGTGTTGGGGTAGTGGAAGCTGATCATCAAAAATTTGAGTTTTCTCCTATCTATATTTATTTTTAAAGTTAGGGAGCTTTAACGCTGGGTTGAAGTTATTATAATTTATAAGATTGTAATGGAGACCAGAATGAACCTATGTGAATCCACCTCTCGCTTGCCCCCTGAAGCCATGGGGATCAGGATCAATGCTATACAATAGTAAATTGACCAGCTTTCTCATTTCTTTGACCATGTCAGGATTCTCCCTCAATTAGGTGAAAGCCTTGTTTAGGGGGAAGGTCAATATATTCATATGAAGGGCATAATTCCAAAATGGTATAATAATTTTGAGAATGGAGTTTGACTCTATGTTCTCAACTGGTATACCAAATTTGAGGCTTTACCTGAATTACTCCAAATGAGAAAATATTTACATCTCTAAGTTGTTATCTAATCTTAATCCACATCTTAAGCTATTTCCACCTATCCCAGTATTGGGACTTTCCTACAGGTCCTATGACACTACCTATAAAATTGGTCTTTATTTCTATTTTTAAGCACTATAAATAGTTCTTGATTACACTAAATAAAGATACCTTTTTCAGCAGAATATTTTATTTACTTTATCTTACCTTATTCTAATGAAGAACGTCTTGTCCAAGGCTGCAATCTTCAAAGTCTTGACTTCAGATAAACACGCCACCAGTGATTCCTACCTGGTGGCCTGACAGACCAAATAGACATTCACTCAGAAATTATAACAATCGACACTTATGCTGCCTATGCAATTACTGGGGGTGACCACATACTTTTAAACCCACCTTTAAGGACAAGTTTACCCCTGGTGAAAGTAGCATTGCCTCATTTTAATATGTCTATAAATCTGCTTTGGAAGGAGTGACCAATCATCAGAAAGTCAAACACATCCTGTCCTTCATAAGTAGCATGGCCAACAAGTAAATGTTTCTCATATGGACATCCTTAACACCTATTCAGAGGTTTAGGAAGCGCTTATTAGAGAAATAGCTTAAGACAGAGTCTAAACATGAAATAGCAGGCTTTTATGCACATCAGCATGCAGGAGGGAAAATCAATTACTGCCTTTGCTGATCAGTTCTACATTGAAGCCCAGATGCCATTAACCTTTGAGATGTTAACTCTTGATGATGCCATTGCAGCTATCATGACTGGTTTGGCTTCTCATCCTTCTTTGGTGATGCACATTACAAAATGAAACATTACTTCTGAAATGTTCATGACATCAAAGATGCTTATTAAATGTTGCCAAAACTATAAACTCAAGTCTACTAAAGGAGTAAGTTGAAGCCCCAAGCCTTGCCCACTGAGGAAAAGAATTTAAAAAAAACTGAGCACCCAAGGTGCACCTATTTTAATAAGGTTGAGCATGTTGACACTGTGTGTAATAATAAGAGAGCCAAGACTGAAAAGCAGATAAAAATTTGTCAGCATAAGGACAGGCATACCTATTGCAGTTGAATCTGATGTGCCTGACTACCCCCTCTACTATTGCTCATTTAACTTATATAAATGATCCCACTAAAGAAGAATATTAATACATTGATGAATCCCCCCCCCTTGGGTTGGGACCATCTAGTACTAAAAAAAAAGAAGAATATTAAGGAGATTATAAATATGTAAGCTATTTTGTCTTAGGAGCGCCAGCTGAAGTCAAAATTCCAGATTGTTTGAATGCTTAAGGAGTATATGACGCCATGGTACTAATGGAACTTATCTTGGTTATTTTCTGGGATGCCCTGAAGCTATTGATACTGCTAGTGATGCTGGTCAGTTCATTGCCTTGTTATTTTGACCAATTCAGAAATTTTATACCTGGCAATCCATCAAGGAAAATTTTCTGATACAGATTGAAACCTTAACTCCACTTTCCACCTCAAGAAGGTCCTGGCTCTTCTACCTAACTTTAGTGGAACTATAACCAAGTTATAAGTTGTCATATAGAAAGTAAGGGTCATGGCCATCCTTGACACTAATTCCATGATCAAGGTCATACCTCAAAGCTTATAAAAATAACTAAGCTGGCGCCTGATTTGGAATATTCCCAGGAGTATGCAACTATGGATTCAAACAGTACTCGCACTTTTAGGGCATACTCCCTCTTATCCCCCCAAATGGGGAAGCTTAACCTATTGGAACCTACTTTGGCATTAGACAACAATAATTACAACATGCTTATTAGCACTCAATTAATGCTTGAGTACAAATAAATCATCAACATGAAATAGAGCTTTCTCTCCCTGATCAACTATGAGCTTCCACTAGCTTTAAACAATAAAGGCCCCAGCTAGAAAAAATATTCTTGCTTGGTTGAGAACCCTTCTTCTGCATTATCTTTACATTATATGACGCCCAGGTAAAATACAAATAGATTTGGCTGATTTAATAGACGCTTTAGAGGGATTCCTTATTATTGCACAAAAGTAATGATAATCAAGCCTGTTGAACAATTAATGGTTGATACCAAAATTACTTAAAAAACCCCAAACACTGCTTATTACGCATAACTAGGATCAATGGAGTTAGTCTCCTAGAGACTTGAGTATTGCTTGGCATACTAGATCCCACCTACCAGTGATCTATCAATATTATATTGGGTAATCTCACTAATAAGGATATTATGAGGAAGAAACATTAAGAGATAGGAAATAAGCTGCTGGTACCAATCAAAGGGTATTGAAAAATTCATTTTATTTATTTCTATATTGGACATGAGTTTACTTACTGAAAAATTGTTATTTACTTTCCTAAAGTTCATATTTCTGATGAACTAACTCCAGATGAGCTTAAATAGTTCATTCCTTATTAGTTGCCTACAGTGATATTTTTTACATCTGATACCCACTATGGGCACATGAAAGATTGGAGCCACACAATTGATGTTGATGATTCTAGACATATCTGGTTTTAAACCTTATTGTAAATCAAAAATTAAAGGGCAACAAATGAGTATATAGCTTAATCAGTTACTAGATGCTACTTTACTAAGGCTTTCTAAAGCCTCTGGTCATTCCCTCTTTTTCTCAAAAAAGAATAAAGTCTTCAGGTAGTGATGAACTACCAAAAACTGAATAACCTCACAAAAAAGGATAGATATCCCATCCCTCACTTTGACGATGTTTTTGCTCAACTCTCTGGTTCTAAATTACTTTCCACTATGGACTTAGACAGCGGGTATTGACTAAAGAACCTTTCTTTTATTTAAGGAAAAGTGTGCCTTGAATTGCAGTGAAAACCTATTTCAACTGACGTGAATACCATAAAGGTTGTGCATTAAACCTGCATCAATTCAACAAGAAATGGATCCCATACTACATGACTTTAAACTAAGTTGTATGATTATCTATCTTGATGGCATCACTGTTTTCTAAGAATTTATATAAACATCTTATTCACCTTAAATGAGTTTCCAACACCTTTGTGATTATAGCATTTAGTTGAAACAATTGAGATTACTTTTTAAAGTGAAAATAGACTCTTTGGGCATGCTATAAAATAAAAAGGATTCAACCCTTACTAGAATATGTTTGAATTATATCCAAAAAGTCTCCACCACAAAACCTCTGAGATATTCAAGTATTTTTGGGTATGATGGGATGCTGCCATCAAGGCATCTTAAAGTTCACCTAACTCTGTAAGCCACTTGTTCAACTATCGATTATTAACAATCCTTTCTATTGTGGTGCCAAACAAAAGGTAGAGTTGAAACATTAAATAAGTATGGTACAAGTATGTCCTATTCTATTCCAACTGGATTATATTTACCTTTAATATTGTGAACTGATGCCTCTGATTATGCTGTTGGAGCCATTATTGCTTAGTAAATGAAATGGTATGGATTATCCAGTTTCACTTTAGCAATATGTACTGAAAGCTTTTTCCACTCAGCATAACTTTCTAAGCAAAATTACACAAAAAATATAAAAGCAAATCCTAATCACCTGTTGTAATTTTACTCCAATGTCATCAGATTCTCCGCCAGCTGCTCCAGTGCGGGGCAGCGGCAAAACTCCCCCACCGTTTTCCATCTGACAGGAAAACGCGCTTGGACTGGTTCACCCAGTCATTCCAAACCTATGGGACAATTTGTTCCTCCCAAGGATCTCAACACTCACCTTGCTCATACCCAAGCGGTACCTCTCTGCCCCCTGGTACTCCTCCAAAGCAACATGTGCTATGGCCTAAGGATCAAATATGGGAAACTATTCCCATACCATGACCAAGCCATTATTAAAATGGCACAGGTGGTGATGACACCTGCCAGATTCATAGATTTTTGCCCCTAAAAGGGGTATTTCAACCTCAGCTTCACCTGTAAAGCTGACGCTGGCCACTGCAGCAACTGTGCCCCTGGTATTCCAGGGCACCCCTCTTCCCACAACTCAGACCCAGCTCCCAGCGGACACCACTTTGGTGGTCCAGTTTGCTGGCTTGCCCACCCACCTCCCCCCTGAAGTGCTCCACCAGGAGCTAATAGATGGTTTGGCAGCCTATGGCTCCAACCCCATCTTACAATTTGTGGTCCCAAATGGGGCCACACAACTCACTGGGTCTTGGGCATATGCCACAATCAGCCCTAATTTAGTAAAATCGCCGTGTTGATGCCCCCTTGCACCGTTATTCCTTCAGTGCCTGACCATCCATTTTGGGCCCACATTGAGGGCGGGCAGATAATCTTCCCATCATGTTTTGAGTTGGACCACTCAAAATACAAGTGCCCCTCATTAGCCACTTTCAATGAATCAGATGACTCATCTGCCAACCTTCAATCTGCCACCCACCCCATACAAGTTCCAGTATGGGGCACAATTCTACCTCCCCCACCCCCAAAACTGGAAGCTGCAGCTGCACCTGCAGCCACCAATCAGCCACCTCCTCGCCCCAATGCCACAAATGGTTTCTCCAATCAAGCATCAGATTGGATCCCAGTTTGATCCCATACTTCCTCAAATGAATTAACCAAACCTAAACCATATGATGATTCCCTAATTCAATTCAACCAAAACCTATGGGAGTTATTGGCTAAAATTGATAAATCAGGTAAGCTCATTGAAGAACCATCTCTGCAAATCAAGTGGTTTGTTAATGCAGAATGGGATGCCAAATACCCCCCTTGACTATATACCCCACAGCCAAATGCCAAATCATTCTGCAGTGATCACCAGCTTGAAGTCAAAGCAGCTGCAACACCAGATTGTCGCCCCCTTTGTAAAGCTGTCACCAAATCAGGGGCCCTGATTACAGGAGGAATTCCACCTCCTGTTATCTCCAAAACTCTTACTCAAAAGAGTAAAATCACTGTTAAACAGATATACAAAAATGCTAACAATGCTATCCAGAATGTGGCAACTATAGCATGGAACCCAAAAGCTAAAATTAACTGAACGAACATTGCCACGTTTGTTAAACTCCCAGATACCCACATTGGAGCTGAAAAAGCTTTAACTGAATATATCAGTGCCATTTACCTAGCTGGCAATTTCTATAGGATTCTAATTATTAGAAATATTGAACCACATGCCGCAGATGCCCCAACGCCCTTACTGTCTGCCATGACACATACTCTACTATGGGAGGAAGAAGCTGCTGCTGAAGATGAGCCCCCCAACCCCCCTCCCTTCTGCCATGGAGGGTTAAGCGGTTTCCACTGCCCACCTGGTTGGTTGTTTTTTCAAACTGTTTCACTCAATTCGCTCATTTGGGCGTTTTGTTTGAACCAATTAGTTACGTTAGTTTTTAGTTTAGTTTTAGTTTTGGTAATGTCCATCCCCTGGTCAGCTTACCTCAAATAAATATAATATGTACTGAAAGCTGAATGCAACTATAGCGTCATGGAAAAGGAGTTCCCTCTGTCTTACTCTTTGTAAAACATTACTGCCTGTCAAATAAAATGGATATTGACATTATGGAAAGAATATTGACCATTTGATTCCCTTAGCTGATTTAACGCTTAGACTATAAAGGGGATAAAAGAATTACCTCAATAAGTATCTAAATACATCTAATGGCGGCACAGCTCAAATCAACTCTATAAAATTTCTGAATGACCAAACTGTGGCTAAGAAGTCCCAAAATAAATTCTGCCTAACCTAAATGGTGGAAAATAAATAGTTAAGGCGACCACTACTAGAACTGGCACTTGTGGCAGCAAAACAAGATAAACCTGAAAAAGGGTAAAAAAAGAAGCTGCTGAATGATCAACCTAAGTAACCTCCAGTCTTGTCTGACTTGGATATTCAACTCACCATTTTTGACCTATCAAAATTATAATACAAAGGCAATATAACATCTGAAATGCTTCAACTGACCAAGAGCCTCCCTTCCAGATGTTACCCCCATTTATACTATTAATCCTTTTCTTTAAGGGTTTATATTGTTATTTGCGACATATAAAACCCTCTATATACTTAAATAACAAAACGTTGTTATTTCTATATTATTTTAATACTTGACTTCAATAATTCCATTTTACTGTACTTACCTTAAGACGGATACTCTAGCTGATGGGACATAAGCAGTGACTTGGCACCCTTTATAAATTAATCTACTTTTCATGTGACTTAGTCAGCCTTAATTATAGGCTATCAAGCTTCTTGGGCATATCACCATTAATCTTAAAAATGGAAGCCCTAAAGGCTGGTAATCACTACAGGGGCTCAGTTGATTCTTAATGATACTTTAACTAATTGTTCAAATCATATAAGATAACCCAATTGATAGTGTCACCTGCTAGGTGCATAACTGAGTAGTGAAGAAGATGAGTAAATAGAAAGTCCAACACTTGTTAAGTTTATAGAAGTACAAGAAAATCATATGGAGATTCCTGAATCTTGTCATCTTATCTGGATCTCAAATGAAGAAGTTAAAGCATTACTTTATGGAATCATTAACTCAGGAGAAAGGCACCTGTGAAAGGACATCTGGCATGGACAGATCTCTTATAAACTTGTGTAAAATTAGCTCTCTCACAGAGGTTTATAAATCAAGTGAAAATTTATCTCACTGCATAATGTTACTTTTACACCCTGCGCTCTATTATATCATGCAATTACTAGGAGTCCATAATAAATATCTCCACCTTAATATCAATACCCAAGCGGCCCTATGGATGTCTTGTAAGCAAGTATATAATTCAGCATCTCAAAGTATAGAAGATGTCCGTCATTTTGATTGAAGTGAACCGTTCCTACACTATCAAGCTACATAATCAAATGGGATGATTGTTCTGGTGTTATCAAGTATGAGGAGGAAGCTTTAAAGCTTTTTTAAAATACATCACAGAGTCAAATGAAAACACTATGCAATCACTTGACTCCTTTGCTGAATAGCTTTATTAACAAGATAGTAAAGCTCATGGAGAAATGGCTGATCAAGCTTCCACTAGCCATTAACAGATGGAAGAGCAAATCTCCAGCATTAAGGCATGGCTAGAGCAAGACCTAATATGAATTAATGAGCTGGAGAACCATTGAACCTCTGAGACTTCATCAGTGTCATAAGATATCAATTTTTGAGTAGCCCAGGTAGAACAGGAGCTAGCTACCCGTGTGACTCAGGCAAAAACACTTCCATTACTGAGTGACTCAACAAACTGGAGAGAAATTTGAGAGTCAAATCCCCCAGCTGGGAGGGCATTACCCAAGTCTATCATCACCTCAATGAAGCTAAGAAACTATTTAATACTCTCACATAAGAGTATAAAGCCAATACTGACAATCCTCCTCAGAGCACCAAATGCAAGGAGATGAAGAAGAGCTTGAATCAGCTTATTGGTGTCATGGAGGATGAGAACAAGCTTTTGCAAACATACCACTCATCAGCTATCCAACAAATTCACAATCTGGACATTTATGTTAAAACTTTGAGAATGATAAAGTTATATATAAAGAAGAATTAATCACTAGATGTTATGGTAAGAATCAATCTGGAGGATATGGATAAAATCTCAATTCTCTATATGACCAAATATGTCAACTGGAACGCCAAGTTGAGCAGAGCAATATAATAACCAAGATTACTGAATCTGAAGATCCTGGAGTACATGTCATTACTGGATTAAAGACCACTACCTTTAGGCTTTCATTCAATGACAAGTTTACACCTGGTGAAAAAAGTACTGCATCATTTCTCTATATCTATGAAGCCACTATGGAAGGTGTAACCAATCATCAAAATGTTAAGCATATTTTATTTTGTTTGAGCTGTATGGCTCAAGAGGGTTTGGTGCCTCATATGGATAAATTGAATACCTGGAGATAATTGAGGGAAGTGCTCATCAAGGAATTTGGGTAAAGCATAGCCTAGTATGAAGAAACAGGCTTTTATAAGAATTGCACTATGCTAAAACAAAACTCCTTGCAAATTTTCTGACTGCTTTTATATAAAAGCACATTTGCTGTTGACCTCAAAAATACTTACTCTGGACAATGCTATAGCTGCCAACATTGCTATTTTACATAGTAATTTCTACCTAACCATGCACATCATTTCTGTTAAACAAAGTTTCACTTCATTATTGAACATAAAAGAAACCTTTCTTGATGTAGGCAACATATAAAAGCCAGAGATTTCTCAAAAGGCCTCTATGAAACCTAGAGTGTATACTGTGGAATAAGCAAAGCCTAAGAAGGAGGAAAAGCCAAGTTGCAATTAATGTAAGAAGAACAACAATACTGAAGATGTGTGCTTCAAGAACCCTTCTCTTACTAAGTATGGAAAATGAAGGTCATCTTAGGGTCAGGTACTTCCAAAGCTGACCAACATTGAAGTACCTGAGAGTAAAACGTTGTTGATCAATCACCTCACTTGCATTGAAAACAAACCTGATGAGTCTGAAGGGGGCCATGAGGACACAAATTATTATATCTTAGGTTCACCTGCTGAGCTCGCCATTTTAGACCATTTGAGCGCTGAAAAATTAATAAAACTCAGGTTTCTAAAGGCACTTACCTCAGTCAAGTTATATTTTGCCCCAAAAAAGATACAACCAGTGATGCTGATCAGTACCCTTACCTATTGATCTGACCTATTTTAAGCATCCAGAGTCTGCTGGAAATCAAGATGAAGTATTACAAGGCTTCCCAAAAGCCTAACGCAATGGTCCACCTTAAGGAGATGTTAGCCTTTCACTGAAGTATGGAGGAACCATCACCAAAGTGGATTTGGTAATTTAAAAAGTCCAGGTTATGACTATCTTAGTATGGAGACTTTATCAACGTTTTGTCATCCTGAATCATCAAGATCAAGCTCTCTTCAGACCTTAAATACACTTAAGTGTACAGTACCGCCAGTCAAACAACACCAAAGCAATAAGTGCATACTTATCTCTAACAATATGAGATGGCAAGTTACTTTTTCAGTTCCCGCAGTTTCCCTAGACAACAGCTTAATTTAAATTCTCAACAGGATGCAATTTATGATTGAATATGAAGGAGTTATCAATCTAAAAGAAGGAATTTTCTCTCCTTAACTATAAAGTCCCCCTTGTCTTAGTTATTAAAGAATAAAGCAAGAAGGATTAATCTTGGCTGATTGAATACCCTGTTCCTGTTTTGCCTTTGCAATAATTTACCTCTGGAAGAAACACAAAAAAGCAACCTGACTAAGTAGATGCATCTAAGGCATACCGCTGTATACTACTGAGGAGCTAAAAATCAAACCAGTAGAAAAAAGTGGTTTCTACTAACATAACCCTAAATATACCTCCAAACTTCTTGAATTATATCAATAGTGTGGATTCAGTAGATTTGAACCAAGAGTTTTACCAAGAGTCCTCAAACCAGCTTGTAAACAGCCTATTGATCTACTACTTGGGAGGCTGTTTAATCAAAACATTAGTCAAGAAGCATCAAGGAATTGGGAAAGGTCATTTACTTTACATTGTTGAGATTGACAAAGTACATTTTATTATTACTTACCTTGATTTTGGCCTACCAACTAAAAATTTAATTTGTGCTATCCCTAAAGTCCAAATATCTGATAATTTAAATCAGGAGGAACTTGAGAAAGTGCATCAACTACTTGCATATTATCAGGATGTCATCTCTATGTCATATGCTGACTATGGTCACATGAAGTACTGGATACATAGTATTAATGTAGGATATTTAACCCCAATATGATGGAAGCCATATAGAAAGTTGAAGGTAGAAAAGTAATATATGAAGACTAAGCTCAAGCAGTTATTGGATTTTGGCTTACTGGTACCCTCCCAGAGCTCATGGTCATCTTGCTGTTAAACATAAAGAAAAACTGTGTTCATAAATAGTGATGGATTACCTGAAGTTAAACAGCCTTACAAAGAAGGGCAGCTATCTGATTTTAAGTATCAATAATATCCTGACCTAACTTTTTAGCTCAAATTTCTTCTCTGCAATGGACCTTAGAAAAGGTTACTGGCAGTTGAATCTTTTGCCTGAGACCAAGAATAATGTGCGCTGATATGCATGGAAGGACTTTTATAATCTGCTTGGATTCCACAGAGATTATGCAATGCTTCCACCTTGATACAATGGAAAATATATCATCATGCAAGATCTTAAACTCAACTGTGTAATACTTTACTTATTTGACATAATGGTTATTGATATTTGAGATAATGAGCAAACCAAATTTTTGCTCTTGAATTGAGCCTCGACAGATTGACTTTAAAACTAGTGTGAATGGAACCCTATCCTAAAGGCTCAAAACAGACTCAATCAGGAAGCATCACATATATGAGATTTGATGGAATCACCTTTAGGAATCCCATCACCGCATTATAATTTATTAGAGGCACTGTATCCACCACTGCAGTCATAAGGATGATGCATTATAATGGGGGCACCATATAGGCGGTTGATCTAAAGACAGTAAAGAATTTTGATCTCGCAGGGCTACAAAGGTCTTTAAGGCACCCTGTCCCCACGCCCCTATAAATAATGACGCTTTCTAACCCATAAAAGTGGTATATATTCCCTCCATCTTTTTGTTTTTTTACCTCTGCACTAATTTTAAGCTTCATGTTCTTTTTTGGACTTTGACAACAGTCAAAAGAACTGTTATATTGAGAGAAGTGGTGCTCACTAAAGGGGGTTTGAGCTGTCCTGAGTGAAAAAGTCTTATATGATAATGGAGAATACTAGCAGTCCTAAAGATTAATCTGCTGATCAGTAAAAAAGCGTTGCTCATTGGATTAGTTCCTCTAAGTATGAAGTGCTGCCCACGCAGCCTGAGAGTATAGAATTCCCAATCACATTCCAGTTCTTTCTGCCCTCAGTTGATGGAAGTCATTATCAACTTCAGTATGAGAACCTTAACAATATTGTCCAACAGTTAACAAATGACATCTACTCCATGGGTGCACACTCCAACTGCTCCCATGCCTCATCTGCGCCCTCTACCATGTGGGACCTCTATACCTCAGCTCAGATGATAGAGGAAGAACTTACCCTGGGATATAAACGCTACTTTTGAAACTTTTTTCACCCAGCTTTTCATCACCTTTCCAGTTATTTGGGTTGCACCATATTGAAGTCTCCCAACAAATTGGGCTCACTCAGGCCTTACACTCCCATAATGTCAATCTCTACAATGCGGCCTCCTCCTTCATCCATGACAACTGTGAGGCCATTATTGACAACCAACGATTAATCAATGAGGCCCAAGAAAATTATGGTGTCAGATAGTGAGATCTCTGGCCATCTCAAGGACCAGCCGCATCAGAACATCCAACTTCTTGAGACTATCTGGAATCAGCGCCTCCTCCAAGTTGAGGATCTGGTATGAACCTTGCAACAACACTATTGGGAGCTGGTCTCTTGCAACTACACCTCCAGGAGTGAAGGTCCTGAAGGTCTTAAGGGGACCAAAGACCATAAAGGAGGTGGGGGACCTGAAGGACCAGAAAGTCCCAATGGACCTTGAGGGCCCTCATGCCCTATTCATCCATTCCCTGAGGCCTTGAAGACCCCTGGCAAAAGGATGTGTTAGCAGCCTTGGCTGCCTTATGAAATTAAATGCAAAATGTAGCTCAGGGATGCAAACTCCAATTGTAAGGAGTCCTCCTCAACTCTAGAGTCTCTATTAAGGCATTGTCAGAAAAATGGACAACTTCAGCGTCTTCACCAAACTTACCAATAGCTGCATCTCTCAGCTTGAACAAACTTGTTAAGGGTTTAAAACTTGTTTGACTGCACTCAAAAATCATCTTCACCTTTAAGGCATGACAGTCAATCCCTAAAAGAGCATATTGTGAATAATGCTTCAGTTTTCTTGCTCAACCAATACTGGGATGACATCCAAGAGGACTATAAGGGCCTATGATGACAGTTAGACCAGCAGGTCCCCACAACTATGTAGAGACCAAGATCTCCAAGATGGCACTCATCCATGGTGTTAACACCCTCTCCACTCATCTTGTAACTTGCATCAAACCCAGTTATAAAGAAAGGTTCACCCCAGCCAAGAAAGCATCACCTCCTTCCTATACGCATATGAGAGTTTTATGGAGGAGGCCACCAACTAGCAGAAAGTGAAGCATATTCAAACCTGCTTCAACAGCAATGTCCAGGAGATCATGACTCCACGTTTGAAGGAGTGCAACACCAGGAACAGTCTATACAGCTTAATCTAAGAATTTGGCATCAATTAAACTCTGTCCAACCAAAAAGAAGAATTTATGAGTATCCACCTGAATAAAGAAAAAGCCCCATGGATTTCACCAGCTGTTTCTTTGCCCAAGCGCAACGTTGGTTACTACCAATCATATTACCTTGAATGACACTATCACCGCTGTAATTTCCACATTAGGATCCTACCCCAATGTTTATATGCATATTATTGGAAAGAAGAACAGTTTAACCTGAATCTAGAAAATCAAGAATACAATCAAAAAGATCCCAGCGATGACCCTGAGTACCAAGAATACTTCTAAATTTTCCTCCAAACGTCTTCAGTTCCATGTGATAAAAAACAAGAATCCTCAACCCCAATGCACCTATTTCAATGGCTTCTGACAGAGCGTTAAGACATGCTGGAAACAACTTTCTGAGGGGGTGGGAAAAGAGCTATCAGAATGAAGGATGAGGCGCTCCATGCTGACATCCCTAATACACCTCAATAAATTTTTATAACCTTGACTGATCCTGGAGCTATCATACCTGAAGAAGAAGTTGTTGGTACCCATTAATTATAAAAAATTGATACTGCTTACTCTTCTTCCAATGACTCTCCCAAGCTTCTCACACTACCTACTCAATTTAGAAGACTTGTTACCCACATTGCAGTTTAAGTTCATAAGATTCTGGTCCTCATCTTGGTTAACAGTGGCTCCCTGTGAACGTTATATTATCCAAATTAATAAAGCGCATAAAAATTTCTTTGGGCTTGCCCCACTATATGGAGTATGGCAGGGCTGGCCCGCAATGTACTCAATCTATAAGGGCCTATTCTTCCCAACCTATACAGTCTGGAAAGCTCGCTGTAGATACCCCTGTCATTGCAAAAGATAACCCTAGCTATGACCTGCTTATTAGAACTCAGTTTCTTTGAGACTACTCAGCAGTAGTCCATTACAATGATAGCTTTATATCATTCCTAAGGGCATTGGGTCTCCCTGATCTTTAAAACCATTATGACTCTAAGATGGAGGTCAAGGCTTGAGCCTGCCTACTGAGGAGAGAGGGCCAGATTGGCTTGAATATCAAATAAAAGGCTCTTAAGTCCAATTTCCTCTCTGCTGTTGTTGGACAAGAAGGCATGCTAAGCTACTTACCTAGGGTGATCACTATATTTCTAAAGTCCCAAGTCATTTCCAACACTCAGGTCTATTTTAATATCCCCTTGGGATAACTAGTGGAAATCTGAGGCCTATACAACCCATCCACCAAGAAGGTGCTAATATGCCAAAGAATTTTAGACCCAGCATATGCTGGATATATATCAGTGTTGTTGGATAACCTTACCAACAAATCTAAAATAGTAGACCCAAACAGTTCTACCACCTATGCCCGCCTCCTACCAGTGAAGGCTGTCAATGATGTCCTTGGTTTTAGGAGTCAAGGGACTTTGAATTATAAGTGCTCCCGTTGGTGGCCCTGGTCAACACCAATATCAGAAAGGACCTCACTGTCAACCAACAGTGCAAAGTTCAAGAGTTGTTGGAGGAGTATTCAGACTATGTTTACCCTTGACCTATGGCCTTAAGAGAATGAACGGAATCCTGCATCATTTGGAGACTGGGGACATACTCTTCTTCTGGTCCTGACCTTACTTTCAATAGTGTGTCTATAACTCTCCAGTTCCCAGTCAGGTAATGCACAGTGTACAGTCCTAACGCCATGGAACTTGTCATCAGTACTAAGGGAAGGATAGTCCCGCAGAGGGTGCTTGGGCCAAAGTAACATAGTGCAAGGGTGTTTAGTATGGTCAAGATTAATAAAGATTGAGCACACAACAAGACCTGGGTAGCCCCCAAAGTGGAGACCATATCCAAGCAGGGATCTGGTCTGAAGTGCCAGGGTGAATTGGTCTGGAGGGAACCAAAGCAGCCCAGCGGTGCACCAGATATAAGAGTTAAATATGTGAGAATTTTTAAGGCTAATGTTGCAGTATACCTCCTCAAAGTGGTCCACGCACAAGGTTGCCCAATTTAACATGGAAAAAATAGACTAACGAGAGGTTTTATAAAGATGGAAGATAATTAACAAGGAAGGTTGTTATCAAAGAACCTAACTAAACAAAAATAAGGGGAACCTTCATCAGTGAAAGTGATGCTAAGCCCAGGTGCACCAATAAGCACACAATTCTATCTAAAAGTGTCACAGCAAGTGACATATTCCCTGGAATTAACTGGCATTCTAAAGCTAAGTCCAACAAGCCTTTGGGGAAGAGGCAAGAACCTTTAAGGGTCACTGATGACCTTTCTAAGGTCATTGA